>JAJPUD010013863.1:0-38293 GCA_023553655.1 Myrmecobius fasciatus | reverse complement strand
AAGCAAAATTCCTTAACTTTCCTCCCAAATTCCCCATTCTTCCAACTTTTCTTTTTGTTTTTCTTGAGTATCCCACCTATCTTCTATTCATTTAGGGCAGCAATCTAATGGGAATTCTTTATTCATCATGTTCCACCTTCTTTTTCTCGTTAGTTGCCAAGTTCCATTTCTTTCATTTAAAAAAAAATAGAAATTATATTCTCTCTGATGACACAAGATAAAGACTTTTTATCTTTTCCTCTAAGAAATCAAGTTTATGGACTTGTAGTTACTATTTGTCTTTCATGGAAGAATACAGGTAGGTGCAGCAAGTCATTTGGTTGCTGAAACTAAGATCTTGTGTTTTTTTGTTTTTTTTTTATCAGTTTCTATGCTTTATCTTGTAGTTAACCAAATGTGACATAACAGATTACATCTATAGAATCTTCTAAGTGAAGGTGGCTTTTTCAAGAAGTGGCTTCTTGTTTTTCTTTTCCTGTAATTTCCCCTATGCCTTGTAGATACTAAGATGTTACTTGCTCATATGCTCAGCAGTATTTAATCTAAAGTTAACTAATTTTTGTCAAAGCCACAGGACCAGTAGAAACTGTCCTCTATTTACATCTTTCAGAATTCTTCAGTAGAAATGAAAAACCTAACAATTTCTACATCATCATTTCTTTTCTTTCCTTTTCAATTTTTTTTTTCAGAATTCAAACACATTCTATTCTAGCCCTGTCTCTTCATTGTTTCATTATCTTTTTATAATGTCAGAAATGGTTACGAGGTTTGTAGCTAAAAAGCAAAATTGACAATAGAAAATAGCTAGCTTGAAAAAATGTTCTATACCAAACATATTATACAAGCAGTCACAAAACTCCTATCTCACCAATGGAACCAGATGAAAACTGGAAAATAAATAAAATAAAAATACAACACAGATAATGTTAATTTTCTGGTTTTCTAAGTTAATGTATATTTGAGTTTGCCACTACTATAATAGAGAATCTGTTGAAATCCTAGAAGGGAGATGAAAGGAAATATGTCTTTTATCTTCCCAGGAAACTTTAACTTCTAGGTTAAGTGTTAGCTAGTAATGATAATTTCAGTTTAGCTTTTGGCATTATTCTTTAAAAAAAAATTCAACATATTGTCCAAACTTGTGAAATATATAATCCATTCTCTTAGATGAACAGAGCCATTTCAAAGTTCTAAATTCTAATACAGAAAAGAATTAATTAAGACAATAAATTGAGGATTCAGAATTCAAGGGATTCTATACTCTTTTACACATGGTCCACATTTTCAGGAGATTGATGTGTTAAGACAATAAATAGTATAGTGACTTTTTGCTTATAGAAAATGGCCTAAGAGTTTTTAAAACCTCAAGCTCCCCCCATATCCATTTTCTCACAAGGCATTCATCTCTAGCATGATAACGTGTGTGACATAAAAAATTCCAAATTTCTCTAAGCTATTGTGAGCTTAAATCTTCTTTATCTAATCAAATATTCTCATTTTATAGATAAAGAAAATGCAATAAAAATATATTATATATTAGCCAAATATATTTATAATAATAAAATGTATTATATATTAACTCAATGTAGAATATTGAGTTTACAAGTATTTACACTCTCCTTGAGGTTTCATCCCTCTAACCCTCTCTGTCTGATGTTAACTGTTATCATTTCACTGAAGAGTTGAGGCAAGGCCTGTAAAAAGCAGTTGCTCAATCTCTGCAACGTGTACATGAATTAACCATGGGGCTAGAAATAAAAGGGGAACTGTGATATATGTTGTGGAAGGAAAAAAAAATAATTTGACAGTAGCAGATTTTGAAAAGTGAGATATAAACCTAGTATTTTAAAATGGCTCTGTGATTTCATGTTTAAAAGAAGGTAGGCTACATTTGAATATGTTTACTTGTCATAATTTAAAAGTTTTTTGGGGTTTTTTTTTGCTTATTTGCTTTTATTTACTATTTAGAAGGTAAAATTGAGATGCAGCCTTCCTTAGACTGATGTTCTGTTTTAGTCAGTCAGTCAACAAGTACTTTTGTACATACTACATATCAATAGAGGATTGGATTTATAAGGCAACAAACAAACAATAATGAAATAAACAAATAGAAACCCAAAGCTCCATTGATGGTCTTGCTATTTAGTAATTAAGAGAGAGGGACAGCTTAGAGATGTGGATAGAGTACTAGTCCTGGATCAAGAAGACTTATCTTCCTGAATTAAGATATGGCCTGCAACATGTAATAGTTGTATGACCCTGGACAAATCACTTAACCTTGTCTGCCTCTCTTTTTTCATCTATAAAATGAGCTAGAGAAGAAAAAAGCAAGTCACTCTAATATCTTTGCCAAGAAAATCCCAAAGGGGGTCACAAAATGTCAGATATGATTGAAAATGATTCAACTTTAATAACAACTATTAAAGAATCAGCATGATGTTATAGAAAAGTGGTGTCAAACTCAAATGAAGAGGGCCACTAAACTCTACATAAGGATAATTGAAAGCTGCATATTTAATTAAAAAACCATTTAGTAACATGATCTCCATTTTCTTGTATTTTTACTTATTTTGTTATATTTCCCACTTATATCTTAATTGGATTGAATTCAGTAATATTACAGTCTATGTAGGATTCAATGGAGCCCACTGGCCTTGTGATTGACACTTCTGTCATAAATTATGTTGAACATGGAGTAGAGCAGTCATGAGTTCAAATCTCATTTGTGATAATTACTAAAGCAATGATCAGGTGGTACTGATAGCCACTCATCTGAGTTTATTCTGTAATGAGAATATGGCTTCTGGCTCCTCTTCTGCCCATAATGATAACTATGACCTTGCACTTCTAGACAGAAAAGCTGAGTAAGAACTGAGGTTTCCACGATTTTTAAAGCATCAAAGACTGTCTCTAAATTTCATTTCTCTCTATAAGGCAATGTTGCTTTGTTTTCAAGAGGGATGTGAAGTTGTAGATTTACCCAATTAGAAGTTATCTCTGATCCTCTTTCCTGACTAGACCTGGTTTTCTTTTGACTTGCTTTAGTTCAGTAATTGCCAGGCAGCTAATCTCAATATATTGAAGTTAGTTTTCCACAGAATTAGACAGATATGCCTGCATACTAAAGTAACCCTCTCTTAGAAAAGAATTGGTAGGCAAATAGACAATGTATAAGGACAAAAACACAATGCATAATAAATACCCACCTAGCATGTGTGAGCCCCTTTATCATCAAAATCACAGTAATCCCCTTGATTATATATAAGCTTCTTTTTATGCAATAAATCTAGAAATTGCATAGTATGAGTTTAGTTTCTCATTATGGTCCCCCCTCTAAGAATAGAAAAAGATATGTAAACTAGACAGATTCCATAGGATGCTGAACTCCCAACCAGCAGAGTCAGTCATTAGGCAGCTCAGTGGTACAATGGAAGACCACTAATTCTAGAGACAGGAAGATCTGTATTCAAATCTAATCTCATACACTTACTAGATGTGTGATCTTTGGCAAGTCATTTAACCACTATATAGACCAGTTTCCTCAACTACAAAATGAGGATAATAATAGCACCTACTTCAGAGAATTGTTGTAGTGTTTGTCCTTTGTTCTCTTAGAGGACCCTGACATTAGGAAAGTGATGCCATGACATGCAAGTGAACTGGATTTAAGTGAAGAAGGGCTGTACAAAGCCACCCACCTCACTTTCCCCTCCAGAATCATCTGGGTCTGGTGGTGAAATATTTGATTGAGATAACTGGAAGCTAAAGTATTCAGGTTTCAGTTTGACTGAGGCTGCACCCATTATTTATTTATTTAGGTTTTTGTTTTTGGACTAGGTGAAAGAGAAGATTCTTTGCTTCTATTGTTACCTAGCCTTAATCACCGAATGGGTTGTTGTGATGATCAAATGAGATACTGTTTATGAAGTGCGTAGCATATAGTAGACACTTAATAACTTAATTTTTCCCATACTTCATTAGATAAATTAGAGAAAATCCACAATCAGGATCACAGATCAACTCAACCAAGGCTTAGACTTCAGTTTGTGGGAAAATTGTTTATTAGGGAGAGCTATTTATCATGTTCTTCCAAATATATCTTAATATACAAGGAGATTAAAATAGACCCTCTGAAATTATGGAAGTTTTAACAAAGAAGACAAGACTATTGAGCAGGAAATAGCTATAACATAATCCTTGTTATACTTTGGATCTTGTTAGGATTGACGTGTTTCCCAGATCTGGCAAGAGTCTCTTACTGTTTCTGTCCAGGACCAACCCATACCAGAGCAGGCTGAATGGATTCAATAGTCAGTCTTGGGAAACAGAAGCCTGCCACTACTGCTGGCAGTCTGGTGTTCCTTTGAGACATTCATAATATCTCTTCTTAGTAACAGCTGAATCCTGTCATTTCCTCTTGGGCCCTCAACCCCCAAAGCCTCAGACCTCAAAGCTTGGGGAGAGGATGCTACTGATTGAGAGAAGTGACATTAGCAATGTGAATGAAGGAATCATCTGGGTGTTGAGGTTTCTCTCACAGGGCAATCATGAGACTCAAATTAGATTGTATGTAAAAACTCTTCAAACTTTAAAGCTATACAAATACTTTATACAAATGACAATTATTATTTTCTTTGTGGTTCTGAATGAATAATTTTCTTTCTCCATTCCTTTCTTTTCTCATCAGTGAAATGAGGGGGTCAAACTAGATGATCCCTAAATTCTCTTTCATCTGTAAATTCCTTGACCTCTGGAATCTTTGCATCCATCAGTAGACTAGCTCTTAAAAAGAATCACCACACTCATAATCTGAAGAACTTCAAAAATTCTCATCTACTTCCAGAATCATTCCCAAATTTCCAGTTGTTTTCAGTCCCCTGAAGAAAGGGTGTGTTATACACATTCCAAAATAAACCCTTCTGTGTAGAGACTAACTGGAGAGTATTACGAATTTTACCCAAGTAATGGTGACAGTGTGGCTACATCTGTACCTTTGTTTAGCACTTTCATTTGAAAACAAAGTGAATCTCAGCCAACTAATTCAGTTGGGACTATTCTTAAATATCGTCCTCCTACATGAAGGTTTGCATAGCTTCAGAAAATATTTATTCTGTATCTCAATCTGCATGCATTCACACTGGCCCTTTGTCTCAGACTACTAATTCACCAGAAATGGGTGGGTTGCAAATGCCAAGTAAGGCAGATGATGTTTTTCTGAGACATGGCAAGAATGAGATGACTCTTGCAAAATGCCACGCCAATCATTGAAAAAGCTGTATTTGCTTTAATCAATTTCAAATAGATTTCAGTGGGATCGCTACATGGTCTGACATTTATTAATGATTGGTTGTGCAGACTGCAAGTCACAATTTGCCCACCAGTTAACATGAATTGGTCAGTGTGAATCAATGACAGTGGAGTCAGGCCATATTCTTCAGTGTGGCAAGAAGATGTCGGGACACATAGTTCAATGTCCTTCACATTTACTGAATACTAAGTTTAAAACACACACACAGACACACACACACCCATATACATTTTCATATACAAATAATATATATTACAAATGCCTATATTATATATTTATTATATAAATTATATATGGCAAACATATTGCCTAGATTGAAATTTGGTCCTGTGCTTGTATACATGAAATTCATAATCAACACAGGATCCTGTTTATGATCCACACAAAAACAAATTTTTTTCTTTTTATTTCATATTATGTTTTTAAGACAAACCATGAGGCTGTGCATCGAGACTTTGTGTCAAGACAAATAATTCTAAACTACAGTACAAACTATATCAATGATAACAAGCATTTGTGTACTTTGTGTTACTTTCTATTTGGAGACACTAACTTGTAGGTAGATAATTTATTGCATCTTTCTGCCTTCATAAGTATTTAATCTGATTTTAATTGCATGCTGTTTGACTATTGTTTTGGGATTTTTAAAAAATAATGGTTATTCTTTAAAATAAAGTTTCATGTTACTTAAAAAAAAAAAAAACCTCACCAAAAACACACAACTCAATCCCCCTTACCTCCTCCAAACAAATAATAATAAAAGGATGATCATTTGGCTATCTCTTTCTTAAATCATACAATCAAGGAGATGGGCTCAAGGTTTGTAAAGTTCTTTTGGAAGAGGAGTGTTCAAAGGATGGCAATCAAATATGATAGATTAACAATTAATGAAAGAATGAATACAGGGGGCAGCTAGATGGTGCAGTGGATAGAGCACCAGTCCTGAAGTCAGGAGGACCTGAGTTCAAATCTGAACTCAGACACTTAACATTCCCTAGCTGTGTGACCCTGAGCAAGTCACTTAACCCCAATTGCCTCAACAAAAAGCAAAAAAAAAAAAAAAGTGAATACATCATAAAGTTGGAATAGAACTTTGCTTATGTCATTCAGTTCTTAAGTTCTCCCCAGTCTGAAGCAACCTATTCAAAGAATTTATGTTTCCACACAAGCCTGACCAAAAAATAATAGCTAATCTACCTGGGTGGGGGTCTAAACAAAAACTAGTTTCATTATCAATCTCATTATCAGCCTTATCATGCAAAAAACTGAACTTTTGAAATCAGGACTTTAGGAAAGGGGGGAAGAGGTGGAGGAGAATCTGGATCATTAATTATTATTACTCATTTATCTCAACAAATTTAAATGTTTCTCCCTTTTGAAGGTATTGTGGAATAGAAAGATCAAAGTATCTGGAATCAGAAGTCCTGAGTTCAAAGCCTGTTTTACCTGATCTCTCATAGGTGACTCTCATAGGTCTTAAATTTCTCACATATAGGTGATGAAGCACTTAGATGAAATGTTTCCTTCAGCCTCTTATGGTATTAAAATTCTATGATCTTATCTAAGGTCTATAATCTAAAGAATTAAAAACTGTAGCAATTTGTTTGCAGTGTTAAATATGTGATCATGCATTGAAAAGCCTACTGAGAGTTAGAAAAATGAGGTTCAACTCTAGACTCTGCAGGCTGAAGAATTGTGTAATACTGTATAAATAATCAATTAGCCTCCCTTAAGTCTCAATTTCCTCATCTGTAAAATGTGTATTCAGTTTTACTCATCTGTCACCTTACCCTGTCTAAACTGAAACAATAAAAGTGCTCTGTGACTATAAGGTATTAATTCTACTACTTGCAATAATATATGGAGAACTGGCCTCATAGCAGAAAGTTGTGTATTCAAATCTTGCCTATGACATATATTGGCCAAATGATCTGGGAAAATTCTCTGTGATGAAAAGCTGAGGAGAATAAGTTTCTGGGTAATTAACAATAAATAAGTTGGTGGTCAGTAATTTCTCTTAATAAAGACCCCTTAAATTCCTTCTGAAAGGAGACTTCCCTGGCAAATGAAAATCAACCCTAACTGATGGACATTTAATGAGGAGGTGAGGTAAAAGTCTTCTACTCCTCCTGCTGAGAACATGGCTTAAGCAGCCTTAGGGAACTGGGCAGGGAAGGGCTTTTGCTTTGAGATCACTCAAGCTAGTTTTCTCCTTTCTAAATTGAGTTGTCCTAAGCTCCTATGGAGAAGATCAAGGACAAGGGTTATTGCCTCAGGCAAAGGCTTACCCAGACTGGATTCCATTTTATATTCTAAACAGAAATTAGGTCTCTTAGTTAAGTAGAGTCCAAAAAAGCTTAAGCTTTAAAGGCTAAGAGCAATCTCTTCACTGAGTCAGATTCTCAGAATGACCTTTTCTGGAGTTGAGACTTAAAAGAAATAGCAAGAAAAAGGTGAAGCAGAAATTAATAATTAGTTATTAATATAATAGTATAATGTTAATTTTTCCCACTGCTAAACTCTCAGTGTTCTCAGAACCTAATTGTAGAAAAGATACTGACCAAAATTGGTAGAGATAATTTTTTCATCTAGGGGTTTCATATATAAATTAAATAATAGGTCTGGTCTTTCCCATTATTTGTAATAATTATAGTGAAACAGAGCATGACATGCTTTCTGGATCATCAAAGAAGCAAAATATTACATTTTTTATCATTTGTATCTTTGTATTATTTTTGGTATTCTAATGTTTCTAACTCTATTAAGCTTGCCAATAAATCTATCCTATTAATTAGACTAATCAATTCAATTCAACGAGATCCCATGATGGCATAGTGAATTCACTGTATTCAGGATAAGGAAAATGCATTTAATAATCAGTAATCATTAAATGTTTATTGTTTATTGTGTGCCAGGCATGGTGTAAAGCACTGGGGATACAAAACCTAAAAAAGAAAGGCACAAAAGAAAGCTGAAAAGAAAGGGGGGGGCAAGGTTGCAGAAATCAGAGAAATCATAATAAAGTGCACATATGAGAAATAAAAAAATCTAAGCTGAATTCTCTTCTTCATTGGAGGTTTTGGAATTTACGGCCCTATGTTCCAATCCAAAAGGCAAAGGATAAGGATGAGGTAGAGTATCAAGATTGTTGTAATCTTGTAGGATGATGCAGTTTTCCTAGTAATGAGCTTCCTGGGGCATGATGTAAAAGTCAGAAAAGTCCACAGTAGTATAACCAGGTTGATATCTGAGTCTGGTTATTTTATTACTTATATAACCCATGACATCATTTGTCCTCCCTCAGTGACAGTTTCTTCATCTGCAAAATGAGGGAGAATAGATATCCTCTAAGGTCCTTTCCAGATCTAAATCTAAGATTCTATTCTTTTTTTTCTCTAGAAAGTTCAAATATTTCCTTTTTAATTTATGGAATAAAACAAGCATATCCAAAACATAGGATAATTAAAAGATGAATACACATGAAATTACAAATCTATTATATATATAACTTGCTGTTCCATCAATCTGGATAAATGGAAGTTCACCATAGTAACATTGTGCTTACATTGTCTGTGTTTACAATTTTGCATCTTACAAAAGTGTCTAACGGAAAATTCAAAGAAGATTCTGATATCTGATATTCTAGGTGTCTTGCTCTTTATTGTAATATCCTGTATACTGTCTTTCCTTACAAGTCCTTACTTCCATGGAAATAGAAGACAGTATCTCTAGGATAGGAGAAACCAAAATTATAATTAGCTATCTTTTTACCTGAGACAAGAGATTTATGGAGTCAAAAGAAGAAAGAAAAGACCCTAGAAGTGGCTAGTGTTTTGAACACTGTGGAAATGAAATACCCTCCATAGAACTTCTGAGACTTCTACCCAATTGAAAAGATGCCACCAATGGTGGTACCAACTATGCTCTGAATATTTCACGTGGCTAGAAAGAGCTGTTCACCAGAAGGTAGGCTGTTAGGGCAGCTAGGTAGCACAGTGGATAGAGTACAAGTCCCCAAATCAGTAGGACTCAGCTCAAATTTGAGCTGAGTGTTACCTTTACACTTACTAGCTGTGAGGTCCTGGACAAGTCACTTAACCCCAATTGTCTCACAAAAAACAAACAAATAGAAGATAGGTTGCTGTTTCACCATGTCAAAGACTGCCATTAACACAAGAGATAGGCCAGTGGGAGGAGGAAGCATCTTTCCATTGCTACTCACCAAGAAGTAATTGCTGATGCACTCTAAATAGTCTGTCCTGGGCAAAAATCAAGTTGTCTGATTTGCTCTCATATTTTTGGGAAAAGACAAAAGCAGATACAATATACACTCACCAAATCATTTCAGTTCTTCCATCCATCAAACTATCAACAAAAAGTAAGGTGTCAGCCATTGACTTAGAAGACTACAATAGTTCAGGACTCACTGGCAAGACTAATGGTAAGCAACCTTCAGTATTCAAGGTGCCTGGAATCACAAATAGCTCATTACTCAATTTAATTGTACATTTCTCCTTTAATACCTTCTGTTAACATTTTGCAATTGTAATGATTTCCATCTGTGTCTTTGCTTGAATTGTGAGTACAGATGAAGTAAACTAGTATCAATCTGACTTTCAATCTCCTATTTGCTTAGTGTTGATGCACTCACACCAGAAGAAATACTATCTAAGCTTTGCACTTTGTGTTATGACATGCTTTATGCCCAATGTTCAAAGCTTCCCTTCTGTTCTCCAAAATGCTTTTTCATTCATCCTCCTCCTCTTTGTTGTGGCAGCAAAGAACAAATACATCTCTATCTATTTAGGAATCAATACAGCCACCAGCGCTCTGAATACAGGCAGTAAATGTGAAATATTAGCACAGAGACTGTTGGGTATCCAGATAGGCTTATATTTAATGCCATGTAACTAAATGAGAACAATATCATGGTGTTCTTTTTGATAATGCTGCTTAAGAAAAATGTTTTGGTGTCTTGGACCCTCTAAAATAGGCTATCAAATTTGGGTTTATTCATTTCTCACATTTTTGCTCAATAGGAGGTATTCTCTTCCAACAGATATTTTTGAGTGCTATGCTGAAAATTAGAGCATAAGAAAAGGGAAAAAAGAAAAAGGAATTTATTAAAGGGCTCACAGTAGAGGTTATGTATATCATAGGAATGAGACCAAAGGAAGTTGTAGTATGTCTTAAAAACTACAGCATTTTCCCCACTTCTAAAATGGTAATAGCTAGTATTTATAGTATACTTTAAGTTTTGCAAAAGGCTTTAGGTAGGTTCTTTTATTTGATCCTAAAGAAAGTCCTATGAGTTAAATGCTTTTATTTCCCCCATTACAGATAAATAAACTTAAATTGGAGAGGTTAAGTGATTTGCCCAGGATCAAATAACAAATACAGAGACACAATTTGAATTCATTTCCTCCTGGCTCCAAGTCCTGGACCCTATCCACATTTCCACTTAGTTATTTCTTGGGTACCTGTCTAAGATCAAGATAAAAACCTGACTTTGATATCAGCATAAAAATACAATATTCCAGGGCAGCTAGAAGATACAATAGATAGAGCACTGGCCCTGGGATAAGAAGGACCAGAATTCAAATCTGGCCTCAGACTTTTGATACTCACTAGTTGTATGACTCTAGGCAAGTCACTTAATCCCAATTGCCTCACCAAAATAAATAAATAAATAAAATTCAATGTTCCCCTACTTAGTAAGTGCTTCATCATCTGAGATGTTGATGGAAAGTCCCAATAGAAATAATACCTAATGATTGTTATTGTGTCTGTAACTTTACTTTATGTGATGATGGTGTTTGAGTCTAAGATTTAATTAAATAGCAAAAGAGATAGATTCCTAGAAACAGTCTTACAGAGATTAAAGATAATGTCAGAGAGATGAGGGATAGTCTTACTCTACCTCATTATGATTTTTTGTTGTTCTGTCTTATCTGAGACTTCATGGCCCTGTATGGGTTGTTTCTTTGATTTTTTGGGTTTTTTTGGCAAAGATACTGAAATGCTTTGCCATTTCCTTATCCAGTGGATTAAGTCACTTGTCCAGGGCCACACAGCCAATTAGTATCTGAATAGAGATTTGAACAAAAGCCTTCCTGAGTCCAGGCCCAGGACTCTATTCACTGTGCCACCTAGCTACCTCTAAGGCAAATAGAGGTAAAGTAATTTGCCTAGAGATACAACTAGTATCTGAAGCTGGATTCTCAGGTAAAAGGGGATCATGAGTGGAAAAAGTTTAAGAAGCCCTAGTTAAGATTTGCAAAGTGATGGAGAAAATGCTATGGAAAATGGAGAAAAAAATGCAATTTAAGTTTAAAGGATATCATGCTGTGATAATTGTGGACTTTATATTGTGCTATGCTATCATTATGATAGGACTCCCATGTAATATTACTTAAGCTAAATGGTCCTAAGACTCATAAAAACATATATTCTAAGAAAGACAAATTTCCACTTTTCTACCTCTCTGATCCATGTTTACTTTGTGACAGGCAAATAGTGATCACCTTTGAATTGGGTAAAATTCTTGACCAATTGCAGGGATCCTGATTCAGTCTCTTAAGCTACTTTAGATAGCTAGCCTAGTTTGTGACCTTGATAATGAATTTCTTCCAATATGAAGTTCACCCAAACCTAATTTTGATCAATTTCTGATTCCCTCACCCAATTTTTTTTTTAAATTTTATCTCAGGCTAATTAAAAATACTAGTTATCTGTTCTTAGCTATACCTATCTGGAAGTTGTATATTCTTCCTACCTGAACTCCAATTTTGTGTTGCCTCCCCTACACATTTCACTCACTCACTAGGTGAGTTAATTGCATCTATGGGTACAAACTTCTTTCTGCTTATTTTGCCATACAGAATGTGTATGTTTTGTTTTGTTCTTTTGGCTGTTTGTAATACTACATAATAATAAATAGTTTTGTATTGGCTTCTGGAGTACCTATTTCCTGACATTCTTAAACCTAGGTCTTTGTTTTACCCTATGTGGATGGGCCAAATAAAGAATGCTTGTAAAGATGTTTTTATTTTATTTTATTTTTTTCATAGATCAGGTTGCGATAATGATGATGAGAAGATAACCTAGTGATAATGATATAATTTCTCCCAGATCATCATGAATAAGTCACTAGACTTGGAATCAGGAAGATATGAATTCAACATCAAGCTTTACTTATTGTGTGAGCTAGTCCTTTACACTCTTTGTGCTTCACTTCCAATGAATGGACTGGACTCCATAGCTCCTAAATTCTACTCTATATCTAAGTTTATTATCCTTGATTCATTAGCATACATGATGGGACCAAGATTCAATCACAGGTCTTCTTACTCTGAGTCATTTGTGGTTTATATTGTGTAATATTTTTCCTGCTTTTATGTCGCATGTCATTTACCTAAACCAGAACTAAATCTCAGTCACTTGTTTTCTAATCTGGCATTAGGGTAACTATCCCTATCTCACAGATATTATGATTAGAAGGATTCTTTGCCCAGAGGAAGTCAATGAATCTTGTTTTAAAATCCCATCTTACATCACAGATTTATAATACTTAAAACAGATCAGTTTCAATCTCAGCTAATGTTCCCTTAATAGAGTTATTATATTTGTTATATTTTCCCTTTATAGTTAAAGAAAGATAGTCAAAACTAATATTGTTTAACATCCCTGAGGTATAGTTCCTTATCTATAAAATATAGATCACACAAACGTACCTCACTGGCTCCCTGAGAGAAATAAGTAAAGTTACTATAAATAGGCAACATTTCCTCTAAAACCTAGTGAGGTCTCCAAGCAACTTTGATAAAATCCTATATGGCGTGGAGGCTTGAAGTGAGTTGTATTCTCAAAAAGCAAAACAAAACAAAACAAAAACCAAAACGCAACAACAGAAAAACCAGTATTGAAATTGGCAGTTTATTTTTACTCTGAGGAAAAATAAGATGCTTGTAGGAGTTTGTTAAGAGTAAAGTCATTTTTGAATACATGCCATGCTTCCTTTGAAGGTGATTTGCAAATATTGAAGTATGAATCTTTTCTTTACTGTAATTATCCAATCTAAAAGATTCATGGGAGAATTCAGTCTAAAGCTTGTAGCCTTAAGACATAGTATATTAATAGGGAAACTAGATCATCCAATCAAATCTTAGCAAATCTTATATATTCCAATGATCTTTGAGCTCTGGGAGAACCAGATCTTATAATAAAATTAAACTGTTCATTGAGACATATTTCTATTGTATATCTGAAGACATTGAAAGGAAGGATGGTATATTTGATAGAGGCTTACCCATAGAATCAAGGAGACCTAGTTTCAAAACCCGCTCTAACATATTCTAATTGTATGATCATGGTCAACTCATTTAGTGTCTTGGTGTCCCATAAAACATGCTATTAGAGACTAAAATTTACAACAAAGTCATAAATACACATTGGTGAAAGGAATTTATACAGAGAAAAATTCTCAAACCTGATTGTCTGGATCAAAATGGAATGTGTTCTTTTTAAAATCCAAAGTAAACTGGAGAGAAGGCAACCTGAATTCAAATTTGATTACAAAGACTCTTCTAAACCAACTTAACTGAAAATTTAGTCACTGTATCTGGTTTCCTTGGGGGATTTGTTGTTACCCAATGAAAGCTTAACTGATCTAGCTCTTTTTATTTAGAGTACTCTTGTTCCATTCTTAGAAACCCATATTATTATCAAGTAAAAATAGTAAAACATACAACATACATACATAAATACATACATACATACATACAGAGGGACAGAACACATATACACCCAAGGACAGATTCAACCATCAATGCTCCAGGGTTATTCAGAAAAGTATTTTGGGAGAGTTTTATTCTGAATATCTGCAATTTTCAAGGTGAAAATGATTCCTTGTGGACTCATTTATAACAGTGAGCTCAGTACTGCAAAGTGAGCAGAACTATGGCAGGCAATGTGGCCACACAAAATAATTTCCTTTCTTACAAACCATTTATATCACTTATCAGAATTTTAATTTCAACCACCAAGTAGTGTGTGTCCCAGGTGCATAGGTTGTACAGGCAGTTATAGGTTACAGCTGCTTTTGCATTATGCTATAAAACGCAATTCATTTCCATCAGCTACTGTGGGAATGGGAGGGGGTAGATAGTATTTCTGCTGGAAGGAAGAATTGTATTTTACTTAAAATACAAGGTAAAAGTGTAAAATACTCCTTACTTGTTATTTTATGACAGAATTCTTATTCTAATCAGACCAAAACCTATCTGTGGGATGCTTCACACATAAGACCTCTGTTAAAAAAATACTTCACATGTTTCCATATGAAGTTTTCTTCATATGGAATTGCAATAATGTCTATTGGTCTACAATGGATTTTCTGTTCCAATAAGATCAAATAACATCTGAATCAACTACTAGTGTTCTGACTGGTGAAGGAGGATAACAAGATCATAGCATATGATGATCATTCATATTCATGATGGACTAGAAAAAGAGTCAATGGAGTTGCATAAACTCTATATATTCTCAAAGTTGGGTGATGGTTTGTTGTTTTATTTTTAGTTTAAAAAGAAATTTTTTTAGAATGGAAAAGTGAACAGCATCTTTGAAAATGAAAGTAATATTATAACACAAATATCAATACAAATTAGAACAATAACAAGGAACAAATAGGAGGAAAATTTGATGTTGATTTATCTTGACAGAAAGTAGACCTGAAAAAGGTATTGGAGAAAAAAAAGTATTCCAATTCTTCCTGTACACTAATTATTTATGGGTGTGAAAGAAAGATGAGGCATTTTTAAGATCATCCTAGGGCTGGTGAGCCCCCAAAGACATTTGGAACAGGAGAGAAAGTTATATAGACTCAATAAATCCATGAATCAACAAGGATTTATTAAGTGCCTACTATATGCCAAGTATTCTGCTAGGTATTGAGGATATAGCATATAAAGAATGAAAATTCTATTCACTGAGGACTTTATTCATTATTCTAATGAGGTACACAAGAACAAACGAAAATTATACAACATAAATATGAAGGTAATTATCACAAATATATAAAAAAGAATTAATGAAAGAAAGTTTCAGAGGGAGAGATAAGGATAAGGAAAACTGTCAAAAACATAATAATGGTTAAGCTGCATATAAAAGGAAGAGAGAAATTCCATTAGGTAGAGATAAAGAGGGAACACACTCTAGGCACAAGGGAAGATATTGCAAAGATATGGTAATTGGAGAGGGAGCATCACTGATTCTGGAAGTAAGAGAAGGTCAGTCTGGATGGAACACAGATTAATATCCAAGGAGGCTGAAAGATTGGTTGGAGCTAGGTAATTTAGAGTTTTAAAAGCTAAGTAGGGGACTTTATATTTTATCCTAGAGGCAATAAAAAGCTTCCAAAGGTAACTGAGTAAGGAAGTCACATGGTTCAATCACCACTTAAAAGTTACTTTGGCAGCACTGTGTGGGATGGAATGAAATAGAAAAGAGATGCAAGTCTAGGAGAACAATTACAAGCATGTTGAAATAATGTAGGAAAGAGGTTTTTGAGGGTCCCAGTGAAGGGGATAGCTGTACATGGCAAGAAGAGGTCAAATGCAAGAGATATTGACAACCCAGAATCATTGATTTAGAGAAAGAAGGATCTTCTAAAGACATTTGGGTGGGCCTCTAGTTTTTCAGTGAAGAAATTGAGATCCAGAGAATGGTTCAGAGGTTCAAAGACCTGCCAAAGGTTACATAAGCAGCAAATAGAGAGCACAGGGTTTGAACAAAGTTCTCAGGCTAAGGCAACGATCAAATCCAATAAGCTTTCCACTGAACCCAAAACAGACATGTTCTGGGATGGCATAATAAAATAATGTCTTAGGAGAAGTTAATTAAGTCTGAATTTACTATAGAGGATAAGGAGACGTGGCAGTCATTTTTAATGGTAAGCCCTCTAGCTGATCTTAAACTGTTCTCAGGCATCCTATGTGTTCCAGGTCCCAAGGAAATTGTTTGTGGAAATGGAGAGTTACCCTACCAAACTTCGAGAAAGATCCCTGAGAATCGTGCAGTCAGGTCTTAACACAATACCTGTCACATAGTGGTTGTTCGTCTTTTGTTTTTAAAGAGGACTGATGATATTGGGGGGGGGTGATGTTTTCATTGGTACATAAATTGGATTTAAATGACTCAGAGTTATGTAAAGTCATCAGCCTCACTCTGTTTTCCAGAATTATCAAAGTCCAGTGACAGGAGAATATTCAAAACAATTGGGGATAACCTGGAATGTAGTAGATGACCATGTTGTCTTTGATATTTGACTAAGCTCTAAGTGTTCCATCACACCTACTTCAGTCACTTTCTTAGCCATTGCAATAAATTATTCTCGTCTTCCCAGTCCACTGCGGTAGACAATTCCCTAACTCGCTGTCATGGGGCTATCGGTACTGGAGGTGGGGGGGGGGTTGGATTGGTGGATTGGGTAATAAATATCTACACTAGATGTTGATACCTGAAATAGTGTCCTATAGATGCTTGCTAGTTCCAGATCCAAATTAATTTAAAAAAAAAGATGACATTAAAAGGTAACATTTAGTTACCCAATGGAATTCCAATTCAGAGGTTGATTTCCAATTCCAGTTAAATATGCTCTGCTACCACTCCCCTCCAGTTCATATAGCCCATAGCCCTATCAACTCATCAGAATTCCTGCTACCACAATATTTCAATATGATTTTAGTCACAGCCTTTAAATATAATTCTTTGGAGGCAGGCAGAATCTTTCCTTAGCAAAACAGGAGTACTCATTGGCAGGCTGCAGAGCCAGCCTGTGTTAATGTCAATTTCTTTACGTTTTATAAATGCCACCTGTGTTACCAGCATTGATTTGAAGGTGATGTAATTTTCTTGCAAATCCATTAGTTTTATAGGTTTTTGGCAAGCCACACTGCTGTGTTGATTAGATATAGTAACTTTGTCTGTTTCAAAAGGTCTTTAAGTACTTGGCTCAGCTCTAAGTATTGGCTGGATAACAAGACATACAGTAGGTACTTTAACTTAAGGTTGTGCTAAGCAGTGATTTGATACTTAGCTCAGTGTTTAGCCATTTGTGATAATGAGTACTGTAATTGTGGAGTTAATTGCAGATTCAAGTAAGACATATAGGTGATCTGGACAAATAAAATATACAGTCTCCACCCTTTTTAGGTGGCTTTATTCTAATACACTCCCTGACACAAAAGAGCAATATTTAGACATAACTATTATGAATTTAGGACCTTTGAGTTGATCTTACTATATTCATCTACCTTTCATACAAAAGTGATGTTTGAAAGTGACAAATATGTTACATTTCCATAGTTTGTCTTAATCTGTATAATTCGCATTGTTCTACAATAGTGATTATTCTACGCACATACACACACCCACTATATATATGTATATGTACACACATACATGTCATATATTCATATGTATTTATAACTTTATGTATGTATTAGGCTTTGAGGGTTAACATCTTTTTTCTTATTCAGCACAGTTCTTTAGTTTTTTTCATTTTCTAAAAAGGATAAGATCTCATGCTCTATTAAACAAGATGCATCCTTTATTATCTTTTATCTATTTCACGAACCTCTTTATATGGATGCTAGTTGGTTGCTTTTACATGTTGCCATAGATATTCAGAATAACCAACATATCAAGAAACCAGAGAGGCAGTTAGCTTAGCATAGCTCAATGCCTCTGTCTATATGTGGATTCATTGGAAGGAGGCAAGAATTGCTTATAAGAAAATCTGTATAATTAAGAAGGGGTAATGATGGAGGAAATGTAAAGGAAATAAGCTTTACAGTGGATGAACTGAGACACTCTGAACTTTTACTTCTTAAATCTCCATGAATTTAAGGCTCTGCCCCAAAAATGGGAAGAATTGGTTAAGTCCCTGATTTTTTTTAAGGTCATCCTGACTTGTAATTTGACTGCTATAATCAATGAGCTCCCAGGGAGAAAATTCTACCAAAAGAGATCAACAAGTGCTCTGCAAACTGTATTCTTATAGAATTGGTTAAAGAATTATGAGGCTAAGTGGCTTGTCCTGGGATATATGTACAAGTATATGTCTGAAGTAAGATTTTAATCTAAATTATCTGGACTCTGGAAGAAGTTTACTGCAGAAGCCCATGCTGCCTCTCAAGGTCATTAAGTAACACTATAGTCCACATAGATTGGATATTTGATAGGCAGTGAGAAAAATAAGCTACACTGTAATTTTATGTATTTTATTCATTCATTCAATGCTATGTGCTTACCCAACATGTTTTACCTATAGTAAGTATGAAGGATAATTCCTAATGGCACCCATGGAAATATCACAGGGAGAGTCCAAAGTCTCAGTGGAAAGAGCCAATGGACCAGCTATTTGGACAAAGAGAGAATTAATAAAAATGAATTCTAGTTTTAGTGGATTTAAACTGCATTTTCATGGTTGGCGAACAAATTAAAATATCTACCTATCATCTGTCTATTTACTATCACCCTTTGTATTGTGCTGTCTTATGAGAGTGTATGGTGTGTTCAGGGAAGAATAGCTTTTCTGGCATGAGGTCTTTGCCTAACCCCTTTCAGAGCTGCTCATTCAACTTTGATGTCCATCTTTCACCCAACTCTCACCTGTGATTCCAAGAAGCTATAGCACACATAGTGACCACACTTCAGTAAAATCATCTTGGCAGACAGGCGAAACCATTTTGAAGATAATTTATAGGCCTGAAATCCATGAATGAGTTGAGGGGTGGGGGTGGAAGTGGGATGTCTACCCCAAATGCATGAAGACTTCCCTGCAGTGAAATGAGTAGATTAGAAAAATTTGTTCCAATAAGCACGAAGGTGGCTGCAGTAGATGCTGTTTAGTTAAGTCAGAAATCAAAGACTCCAAGGTTATCCACTGCATCCTACACTATTGCCACTTACCCTGATTTTTGTCTTGCCACTGGACTTCTTTGATTTTGAAAGAGAGATTGAGTCTGATGACTTTCCATAACTCTGCTTCACTTGAAACCAATTTATATGCAAATCAAGAAATCACTTTATAATGTCATTGGTCCTCCAAAAATGAAGGACAAATGCAGGACAAAAGAAAGGACAACAATCAGGGATTCAAAAACTGTTTAAGACCTTTCACCTGCTTACAACTGAATTGGGGATATAAAATTTGCCTTTTGTCCATAATCTTATGATGTTATTTAATGGGGAATTTCTAATATGCTAAATTCACAAAAAGAATGACACCTGTTTTCCAGTTTTTAATCTTAGAAAGTGGCCTGGGCCACTAAAAAGTTGTGACTTGTTCATGATCACATAGCTAGTCATATAGACAGATCACGAATTCAGGTCTTCCTGAGTCAAAGTTCATTCCTCAGTTATATCATAGATTGAAGCAAGAAGTACACACAGGAACTGAAAAAATAATACGTTTCTGAAGTAATTGATCTTATTTTCTTGATAATATTTTAACATGTGTGAGGCTTAAAAATTTTAGAGGGGGTGACTCTTAGAAGAAACCAGGAATACAATGAATGGAGATATTTGACCTTATAGAGGATCATGGATTTGGAATTAGAAGGAACTTTAAAAACTGAGTTCTACTCACATATAAAGGAAATTGAACCTAAATTGTAAAATTAAGAGCCATACTCTGGTTGATAAATGGTCAAAGGATATGAACAGGCAGTTTTTAGAAAAAGAAATCAAAGCTATCACTAGTCATATGAAAAAAGTGCTTGACACTATTGTCTAGAGAAATGCAAATAAAAGCAACTTGGAAGTAGCACCTCACATTAGTTAGCCTGAGTGCAGATTGAAGCATACTGTTCTCATATGATGTCACATTGTTTACTTTCTCAATAGGTGAGGGAAGGGAGGAATTAGAAACTCAAAATTTTTTAAATGAATGTTAAAATAAATAAAGTATAATTATATTTAAAAATAAATCAATGAGTTCAACTTCTTCATTTTTTAGGGTGAAGGAAATAAAGCCCTGAGATTAAAATACTTGCCCAGGTTCATAGAGTTATTATTATTCTGAGATAGAAACTGATTCCAGGTCTCCCTATTTCCAGGACTAGCACATTGTTTATAATTTAGGAAACTGGAAACAGCTGAGAATACTGGAAATTTTGCTAATTCTGCAAAAAACATTATACATATATTAAAGCAACTTGATTCAGAATAAGAAAGACTATCCACTTGGGAAAGAGGTCAGGTACTTTTCCATCAAAGAGGGATAGGAAGGATTATATGAAAAGTGAGGATAATTACTGTCACAAATTGGGATTTTTGTCATCCAGTTCTTTGCCATGTCTTTCTCCAAGTCATTTATTAGAAAACAAAACTGAGGCAAATAGGATTAGGTGACTTGTCTAGAGTCACACAGCTAGTAAATGACTGAGATCAGATAACTCAGGAGGATGATTCTTCCTGACTCCAGCCCCAACACTCTTCACTATATAACCAAATGACCAAATTGGGACTGGTAATACTGTTATACTTGGTGGAAGTTTGGTGGCTTAGCCTCTCTTTCTCTGTCTCTCTGTCTGTGTCTATGTGAATGTGCCTCTCTGTCTGTTGTCTCTGTCTCTGATTCTCCAGGGTACATTATACCAGTATTTAAAAAAAATCTCTTATGACTCAAGCAGGGAGGCTACCTGTGAGGTACCAATTCACAACCAGTGAACACAAAGGCTTCCCCTACATGGAGTGAGCATATAAATTTGAAGCATTCTAAGAGATAAGCACATGTGCTTGAGAATTCCCTTGTTATCTTCACTTTGGGCTTGGGATAACTTAGTGACAACGAGAAAGAAGGGTGGAAATTCAGTAAGCCTTGAAGCCACCCATCTGTGATGGCTCACTGTCACCAAAGTGATTCTTACCCCTCCTTCCTTTCCCTAGGACTAAAACACTCTGGGTGGTGAATGAAGTCAAAAGTCTAATTTAAGTAATGATTTACCCATTGGGTTGAAATTTGTTTCTCCCTACTTATCTAGCAATCGATGCTAAATAAAACAGAATATTTTAGTCTGTTTTTTGAAAAATTTGTGAAAATAAATAGAATCAAAAATTACCCTAAATTTAAAATTATTTAAAAACGTTAATTAACATTTACTATTTGCCATTTTCAGAGGACCAATGACATCATTAAATGATGTCTCATATATAAATTGAATTGCACAAAATAAGTATCACTTTTTCTTCCAGTCAACAATATCCAGTGGCAAGCTAAAAGTCAAGACAAGTGGAGATTGCCCATGGTGCAATGGTAACCATAGCTTCTTTGATGTCTAACCAAACTCTAAACATTATACAATGCTATATAACTCCACATCTGCTCATTCTACTGGGGAAAATCTTTACATATTTGATGTAGACATTCCTCTAACTCACCAATAGGCTTGAGGTTTGTCATTATTTCAACCTGGTTAGCCCATCTGCAAAGTACATTTTATTGGAGTTTGGCTACTGTGCATGCTACAGCTTCTTAAAGCCACAGGTAAGAATTGATTTCTAGGTAGACCTCAAAGGTGGATGATCAACCTTGAAAAGAACTGAGCAAGTCCTTATACCAAAGGTGCTAGTTCATTCTGGACATCCCAAATAGCATTTTGGTACATGAGAGCTTATAAAATGCTTTCCATGTTATTTCATCTGACCCTGAAAACAACTCTGTTCTATTTAATTCCCTTTTTTTTATAGATGAGGAAACTGACTCTAATTGATTCTAACTAACCCTGGCCTTACCAGCATCATTCAGCTAATCAGCATCTGAGGCATAATATAAACCCATATTTTTGAAAATTTTGTCCATTGTACACTATAAAAACTAACTTATCTTCTTTGTCTTTTTTTATTCTCTAATGCATTGGAATCAGACTTTTATTTTTTGTTTGGAGTGAATAAATTTTTTCTGTGTGTGTTTCTTTTTATACATGTATATAATAGTAAGTATATATAAAGTGTGAAGATATGATTCTTAATGCTGACAAAGGTCGAGAAAGTTTCTTTTTTTTTTTTTGCAAAACATATGTATGGGTAATTCTTCAATATTAACCCTTACAAAGCTTTCTGTTACAAATTTTTCCTTCCTACTCCCCACCCCTCCCCTAGATGACAGGATATCCACTACATGTTAATTATGTTAAAATACTTGACAAATCGAATATATGTATACATATTTCCACACATCATTGTTGTGCAAGAAAAATTGTGTATCTACAGGAAAGAAAAATCAGAGAAAGGAAACATAATGCAAGCAAACATCAACCGAAAACATGAAAATGTTATGTTGTGGTCCACGTTTCACATCCCTCTCTCTGGGTGTATATGGCTTTTTTCAGTGAACAATTGGAAGTGGTTTGAAACATTTCATTGTTGCAGAGAGCCATGTCCATCAGAATTGATCGTCATATAGTACTGTTGTTGCTGTGTATAATGATCTCCTGGTTCTGCTTGTTTCACTAAGCATCAGTTCATGCAAGTCTCGAGGCCTCTCTGAAATCATCCTGCTGGTCGTTTCTTACAGAACAATAATATTCCATAATATTCATATACCATAATTTATGCAGCCATTCTCCAATTGATGGGCATCCATTCAGTTTCCAGTTTCTAGCCACTACAAAAAGAGCTGCCACAAACATTCTTGCACATGTGGGGCCCTTTCCTTCCTTTATGATTTCTTTGGGATATAAGCCCAATAGAAATGCTGCTGGGTCAAAGGGTATGCACAGTTTGATAACTTTTTGAGCATAGCTCCAAATTTGGAGTGAATAAATTTAATCTAAATTAGGAGTATCAAACTCAGCCACAGAAGCCAAAAATGCTACAAAATAATCCCCTTTGGTTGTATATTGTTTGACAAAATCACACATTAACATTATCTATGCTTTATTTTGAGCTAGCTAGGCAGTTCAGAGGATAAACGGCTAAGCCTAGAGTTAGAAAGACCTGAATTCAAATCCAACCTCAGACATAAGCTGTGGGACTCTGGACAAGTAACAATTTTTGTTTACCTCAATTCACTAGAAAAGAAAATTGTAAACCAGTCAGTCTAGTATCTTTGTAAAGAAAACTCCATGGACAATATATATGATTCACAGGGTCACTAAGAGTCCAACATGGTTAAGTAACAATGGAGTTCTATTGAATTTTTATTTGTTAAATATCCCCCACTTATATTTTAATGTGGTTCCAGCTGTTCTCTGTAATGTATGGGCCACATGAGGCCTTTAGACCATGTGGTTGACATCTTTGATGTGTATTACAGATTATAAAATACATTTCCTATTAAATCCAATACAAATTCAACCTTACTAAATTGAAGTGAGGGGTCTAAGATTTTTCAGCATGTGGAAATAAGATCTGATCAAAGTGGGTATTCCCTTCAGTAGTACATATTGTAATCCATCCATGCCTTTTTATTCTGAAAAACTCTTGCTTGTGTCCATCCATATATCTTACATAGGAAGCCCACTCTGTGCTGTGGACTTTCCTCTTTTTCTCTTTACTTTATTTGGATTTCAGTGAAAAACATACGCTTTATAAGGATCATCTTCTCTGGTAATTCTTGGCCTAGTCTTCAACTTACATTCTTTGGAGTCTGGTATTCCATGACTCATAGAATTTCAGCATTAGTTGAAGAATTATCTTTCTGAAAAAAGATTGTTTCAAAGTGAAGTTTGGGGTCATCAAAAATATATTGTTTCCCAAATACAATTCATATTTTTGTTTACTTTTGTTCAACTATAAGTTAATATACTAGGAATGAGAACAAAAATGTTTACTTTCAGATATGATATTCTCTAGTAATATGGAAAGACTAAGTTAATGTGGAAAAGAAGATATATATTTGTATGATTGGAAATATTGGATAGCACCCCTTGTTTTTCAAGCCTCATTTCCATTTTCCATGAAATTTTTTTCTCTAGATGAGTTCTACAAAGACAGTGAACCTTATCTTACACTAATCTCATTCAATGAAGTCAAAAGCCTAATTTGAATAATGATTTACCCACTGGGTTAAGTTTAATACAAATTCTATCAGAACACTAGTGATTTCTAGAGGAAAACAGAAATTCTTCACTTGGGAGAAAAATAGAAGCAAAAGGAAAAATCAGAATAATCTTAAATCTTTTGATTGATGATGCACCACATGCAGCAATTTATTTAGCTTCAGGAAGGGCAGCTAAATGACACAGTAGGTAGAGCATGAGCCTGTGGTCAGGAGGGACCTCAGTTCAAATACTGCCTCAAACACTTAACACTTATTAACTGTGTAACCATGGGCAAGTCATTTAATCCCAGCTGTCTCACCAACAAAGCAAAATCAAAGGATTTAAGAATCTTTTGTGAAAATATTTATCTGAGGATTTGAATTTCCTCAATATTGGAATTCTGTCCCAAGAAGCAAAATCAATTCCAGCTATAACTTAATAATCACCAATATTTGCTTGATGTTTGTTTCAACAAGCAAATATATGGTTTAAGTGATCTTGCAAAGTTATATATTCAGTGTCAGAAATAGTTTTGAACACAGGTCATCCTGACTTCAAATAGAGTATTTATGCACTATAGCATATTGCTTATAATTATAATTTATATAGTGCTTTTAAAATGCCAGAAAATATGCTAAATATTTTGCAAATATCACACTTGGTGCTCACAACAATCCTGGAAAGTAGATACTATTATCCTCATTTTACGGTGGAGGAAACTGAGATTAAATTACTTGCTCAGTATCACATAGCTAATAAATATCTGAGGCTGGGTTTGAACTCACATCTTCCTAACTCAAAATTCAGGGCTCTAGCCACTCTGCTAATTAGCTGTCTAAACATTTGATGGACTTTTGTCAAATTCTTCATTACAAAAGAAATAAACATAAATAGAAATTAATTAATTGGTAGAAAAGGAAATAAAGCATCTACTTCCAACTTCAACTACCCTATTAAATAATTCTTGGCCAGACATTTAATTTTTCGGTATCCTCCTTAAAACTGCAGTTATATAGTTGTTCACTTTATAGCTTACCCCTTAAAATTCTTTTGAAGAGTCTATTTCTTTTTAAGTAGTCCCTTTCTCTTTTTCATAGGGAGGACAAGGACAGACAGAGTTCTGCCTATTAAACTCCACATCAAGCTCTGGGAGCTTATGCTAGGGCACCCTGCTGCTTCAACTCCTTAGTTTTATCACATTTTTTGTAATTCTAACTGTCTCTGATTAATTTGCACGTATTTGCAAAGTGAAACCTTGGCTTTCACTGCTCATATGTAAATGAAGATTTTTTTTTTTAATTCTTTTTTCATGATCAGTCATTAATCATCACTCAAGTCAAGGGCAAGAGGATTGTTAGTGATGGTAGTTGTCCAGTTTCCATATTATGCTGTGATTTTCAAACAAATTATGACTTGAAGGGGAAGTACAAAGGCTAAGGAATGGTTTGCCTCTCCTTGATAGTTCCTAACATCTCTCAGGGAGAAAATAACATCTTAAAAGATTGAAACAGCCACTGGTTTCCAACCTGTCTTTTTTATGTTCATTTGAGGAAAGAGTGAAATACTTTTAGTATACTTTCCATAGTCATCCCTAAACTTGGGCTACACTGGCTCATGTTGAAATGATATGCCTCTGGGGTAAGTAACACTTTCCTCAACTCAGCTATAAATTATAGAGGGTGAGTAGTGATAATAATTGGATTTGAGTTGGAGATAGGTAATAAGGGAGAGTTTATTTTGTTTTATCTTAGAAGTTTCAAGAACTCTTTCAATTTCCCCTACCTTATCATTCATAAATACAAAAATAGGTATATGCCATAAATTTACCTACCTGTCTTTTCTTTCAGACACATCTTAATTAAAAATGTAGTGCTTCATCATCACAAATAGTCTTCTAAATTGTTCCATAGAATGCTGCCTGAATACAAAATTTTTACATCTCTGGTTATAGTCCATCATAACTGACCCTAGATGAATGTTTTCAGTTACTCTTTGGAGAAAGAGTATAGTATAGCTACAGCATGAGTGGAGAGAAATCCTCCTGAGTCATCATTCTCATTCTTTTCTTTCACATAGGAGGAGCTTAGTAAATTTTGTTGAATTGAATGCTCCTTCAATGAGACAGCTCCAGGGCAACCTATCCTTTTAATGAAGGACTTCTTCACCTTTTAGGACAGCTAGATGACAGAATGGATAGAGAGTTGGTCTGGAAGTCAAGAGGAATCGCATTCATATACATTCTCTCACTAGCTACATGATCCTGAACAACTCATTTAACCCTGTTTTGACTTAATTATCGTCTATAAATGATCTTCACTAAGGAATGAGAACCACTCCAATATCTTTGCAAAGAAAACCCTAAATAGAGTCAGAAAAAGTCTCAAGTGGCTTAACAACAACACTTTTACTTTTTAGGTACCACGGACACATTTGGTAGTGGTGAAGCTTTTGGAACCCCTTCTCAGAACAATACTCTTAAATAGCTGAAGGAATGATAAAGTTAAGTAAGAAGCAGATGAAAATAAAGATGTAATTATTTTCCTCTCAAATTCATGGACTCTTGAAATCTAACTTCTTATTGCTTCTTTGGATCCCAGGTTTAAAAAACCTAAGAGTTAACTTAAGGGCAACAACAACTATGGTTTAAGATCATTAGGAAACGATATTGCTTCATTTTGTAATAAGCAGAAACATATTTGTCCTGACCAAAATGAAAAGGGGAATTCTATTTGTAATCAATGTTCAAACATTCCAATATCTTTTCTGTATTGTTTTCTTTCTTCTTCTTCTTTTTTTTTTTTCAAGAGACCATCAATGATAGCTAAGAAAGCTATGCAACACTTAGGCTTTCTCTTGTGAATAACCAGGGTATAAAAATCTTACTCTTCCAAGGAGTTTTATTTTCCTTTGCTTTATGTTATCTCAGTTAATAAGAATGTACAATAAAGCTGCCCATTGAAAGACAGAAATCTTAATATATCAGGCACATTCCAACAAAGCTCTGTAAAACTCACCTCACTAAATGAATGGGGTTGACATGTTTATTTATGTTCTAATTAAAAAAACATTGTTAATGGAACTATAGAATACTTTATAAATGTCAACAATAGGAATCTTCAAAAATCCTTTTAAAATATTTTCCATATTGTATGTTATTTAATGAAAACAAATATGCTTCTTCCTTTACTTACCCCGAAATAGTTTTCTCTTCTGGATTCCTGAGAGAACTTTTCCTTTTTGTAACTCATATTAGAAGCATGTCTCACATAAAATCTGACAAAAGGTCCATAGTCTGACTATTTTTAACTTTTATTTCAGTGATGTTGAATGGAACCTATTAAAATTTAAAATATGCTTAGGCATAATCTTTCCATACAAATATATAGTCATTCTTATGTATATATAAATGTAAATACATTAGAAGCAATTGGTGGTATAATATATAGAATGTGGGGCTGGAGTCTAACAGACTTGATTTCAAACTCATTTCCAGACACTTACTAGCTGTGTGATATTGAGTAAGTTAGTTAACACTTTCCTTAATGATAAAATGTGAATACTGACAGTTTCTTCCTCATAGAATTATTGTGAGGATCAAATAAGATAATGATTCTAAAAAAAATCACTTTGAATAGTGCTTTGAACAGAAACAGATGCTATATACTTTTTTCCTTCTTCCCGTCTTCCCTTCCTGCCCTATTTCTTTCTTCCTTCCTTCCTTTTTATCTTCCATCTTTCTGTGCCTCTCTATTTCTGTATTTTTCTTTAACAAAACTTTCCTGAGTCTCAATTTCCTCATCAGTTAAAGAGGAATAATATTTTTCGTCATATTTCATGGGTTGAGAAGTGTTTTTCAGAATTAAAAATGTTATAGAAATGTGATCTCTATTGAGTATGGGTATATACTCACATGCACGAGATAGTTATATAAAATATATGAACACAGTATGTGTATATCTGCATGTATTGTACAAATATACAAATATGTATTACATATGTTTATATATTTACATACATACAATATCTAATCATTAACTGTAAAGAAACAGCATCATAGAGATAATAAACTTGGATCGAAATCACATGAGTTTGTTTCCCATTCTTAGCACTTCTCTTATCAGTTTTCTCATTTATAAAATGGAATAATAAAACTAATATGACCTTTCTTACAAGGCTCGCTTTTCTGAAGAAAACACATTCTAATACATAAAATATAGAAAGCACTATATAAATAAGGATATATAAGCTATACACACATATGTATATGCATATATATATATATATATCTATGTCTATATCTCTCAAGATATCTTTATCTATATCTATATCTAGCTAGCTAGTTAGCTAGGAATAAGAACTGGTCAAGTGATTTAATGAGTTCAGAAAAATTCCCAGGTGAAGAAATTCAACCATTGCAGGCAGGCACTATCTCAGAAGTTTTATAGCCTCAGAGAGTTTTCTAGAGCACTTAGCAGTTAAATGTTTCACCCAGGATCAAACTATATATGCCAGAGGTAAGAATTTAACACAAAACTGGCTATCCATTAAGCCATGTGTAAAATAAGACAACAATAGAACATCAATTGATGAAAATTATGGCTCATTAAAAGGGTGATTATGAAAGTTCTTAGTATCAATGGTATGATCCTGCAGATAATAATGACAACAATAATAATACAGATAGCATTTTAAGATTTGAAACATGCCTAAAATCTATTATCAAATTTTAACCTCACAATCATTCTGTGAAGTGAGTGAAATTAGTATCTTCACTTTATACATGAAAAAATGGAGTATCTCAGGTATTAAAGTTAGTTGCCTAGAGTCATAAAGCAATATAGAGCAGTTAGGATCTAAACCCACATCTTTCAAACTGAAAGTTAAAAGCAAATACAGTATCCACTATGCAACCAAGCTGCCTCCATAATGGTCATATTTCAAAAATGAACAGCACTAAGAATAAACTATCAGGTAAAGTCCCTAAATCTCTAATTATTCCACAAATATCAGCATCTCACTGTGCTCCTCAGGCAGTTTCTTACTTATAGAATGCACTAAATCTCAACTTTCTTCAACTGACTTCTATCATATGGTTCTTTATGCACTATCTGTAGAATGCTAAAACCTCCTTTACCTAAAGTGTATTTAAATGTCCATCATAGAGTTGGTGGTATAGACCACTGGCTTTAGAAAGAGTTGTTTTATCAGAATTCCCCAAGAGAGGATAGTTTCCTCTGGGATCACTAATGATTGGACCACACTGACTGAGAAGAATAAATTACTATAGTTGCAGAGGTAACAAATATAAGTAAATACCTAGGTTAAATAGAATACAATTGTAGAGTTATCAAATTAGGTAATTGAGGATGAGTTCGGCACATCAGATTTATAAAATGACTTTTAATTGGTTTGCTTCTTCTAAAATAGGAGTATCACAACTTTTTAGACACTACAACATTGAACCTGAGTCAAAAGCCCATCTCTCCCTTAAAATTCTTATTTTGAGAGTTCCACAAAAACTCACTGTAAAACCAAAAAAGGGTTCCATAAAAAACTTAAAATATTATTCTACCTCTCCAAAGGTAGATTTGAATCGAATCACTTGGTGTGACTCTGAAGTTTTCTACTATCCCAAGTTGCTTCCATAATAATTATAAATCTAATTCTATTGCTTAATACCCATGTGACCTCGTAGAAATTAATTCTTTCATTTGGCCTCAGTTTCTTTATCTATAAAATGAAGGGGTACATTAAATGATATCTGTTTCCTTCCAGCTCCAAATCCTATTACTCTAAATGGGGCCATAACCAACTACAGTGAAGCACATAAGGGACTTGTGTTATAATCATGAGCTAAAAGGGTTACAGTTTTGTTGCACCCACTTAGGAATTACTGAGGTCATTAGAGACTTTTATGCAAATAAACAAATTCATGAAATAGCTCCATACTGAGTAGCATCTGCCATGGAATTAATAGTCATTCATTCTCAGAATTCTCTTTTTGTCAAACCTAAAGTGTGGCACAGAGGAACAGCCTTCACAATCATTGTATGATTCTTCACAGATTGACTACATCTGTTCTGAAGACTTGAAATATGAGAATTGATTATAAGTATAATATAAATTAGCATATGTAAAGTGTTTTGTAAACCTTAAAGTGCTATATAAATGCAATATCTCTATCTATCTATCTTTCTATTTATCAAAATTAAAACACCTAAGATACCATATGGTTTCCTCTACTTCTCTTGAGACCCCCATCTATATAATATTTCTGGCATAAGGCCCCTGATCTACTTACTTTTATTGGCAACAAAATATCTATGATGTAACATATTTCCCAAAAGATTATTTGCAATTTGCATAATTTTCTGGGGTACATGTAGTAAGATCATGAGTAGAATAGATGTAGCAAGTTGATTATCTAAAGCAATTTAGCAAGATTACTTTAAAATTTAAGTTTACTGGTAGTAGTAGCAGTAGGATCAGCAGCAGAAGCAATGATAATAATAATTAAAATAAAAGAGAGGGAATGAGGCATTTTGATTAAGGTTCAATGTCAGGAAGAATTGGGTTCAAGCTCTGCCTCTGACATATACTAGCAATTAGGACCTTGAGTATTCATTCAACATAAGTGCACCCAGGAAACTAAGAGTATATGTTACAAAAGGGTTGTAGATAAGTACATGGAGATGGTTATTGACTGGGACCTCACTACAGAAATGAAATCACATTTAAAAAAAACCAGCTTTTTATTTTCAAAATATATGCAAAGATATTTTTCAACATTTATTTTGCAATGTCTTGTGCTTCAGATTTTTCTTCCTCCCTTCTACCCATTTCCTAGCTATACAGCAAGTAATCCAATATATGTTAAACACAGGAAATTCTTCTATACTTATTTCCACATTCATTATGTTGCACAAGAAAAATCAGATTAAAAAGGAAAAACATCATGAAAAAAGCCAGCAAAGAATAACAAAATAGGTGAAAATACTATGTTGTGATCCACATTCAGTCCCCATGGTCCTTCTGGATGAAGATGACTCTCTCCATTTCAAGTCTCTTTGAAATGACCTGAATCATCTCATTATTGAAAAGAGCCATGTGTATGAGTTGTTGCTGTGTATGATGTTCTCTTGGTTCTACTCACTTCATTTAGCATCAGTTCATGTAAGTCTCTCCAGGCCTTTCTGAAATCATCATGCTGATCATCTCTTATAGAACAATAATATTTGATAACATTCAAATATCATAACTTATGCAGCCATTCCCCAATTGATGGACAGCTACTGAGTTTTCAGTTCCTTGCCACTACAAAAAAGTCTACTACAAACATTTTTGCACATATGGGTCCCTTTCCCTTTTTTATGATCTCTTTGGGATACAGACTCAGTAGAGACACTGATGGATCAAAGAACAGTTTGATATCCCATTGGGCATGTTGAAATCTCAATTCTTGACAAAATTATGATGATGATGATCACAACAGCAATAACTCACACTTCATCTTATAGTACTTTTAAAATGATAGTTTTGACATTCATTTTAAAAAATATGGATCCAACTTTTCTCCCTTCCACTGTTCCCCTTCTAATTTAGAGGGCAAGAAATATGTTAATTATATATGTCATGCAAAACATATTTCCATATTAGCCATATTGTAATGACAGCAATATCAAACAACAAAAAACAGCAATAGTTAAATTCAAGAAACACAAAGTGAAAAAATTATGCTTCAATATATAATCTGAGTTTTCTCTCTGGAGGTGGATAACATTCTTCAAAATTTTCTTGGATCTTTGTATTGATTAAAGTAGCTAAATTTTTCACAGTTGATCATCATTACATTATTACTGTTACTGTATAGAATGTTCTCTGCTTTCTGTCTACTTAACTTTGCATCAGTTTATATAATCTTCTGAGTTATTTTTTTAAACAATCCTACTCACTTTTACTAAAAAAGCAAAAGGGGCTCCTATTCAGCCATCCATAAGTATTAGTGCAATTTTTTTTGTATTTTTTTGTTTTTGTTTTGATTTTTATCTTGGACCTCTGACTGGGGCTGCAGTTCTCTTTTGGAAAACTTCAAGTACTCCTCTCCACTCTAGAACTGCAACCCAGAATTATATATGACAACATAATTATCAACCAAGGAAAGGTGCATCTAGTGTTAGCAAAGGATCTTCTACTATCTTTCTTTTGATCAGTTGTTTCACTCCTTTAAAGTCTTTGAGCTGAGCCCCCAAAGCAGCTGCTACTGCTATCATAGCTGCCTTTAAGGCTCATCACTGCTTCAGTGTATGCTCCAGGCAGCTTTCATCATGGTGTTACAGACTTTTCCTGACAACCTTCTAAATTGTCTTAGGCTGAAAAAATGTCTCAATCTGACCCACTATTGGCTCTACCTCTCCAAAATTTGATTTGAAAGGTTATTTTAAAGTTGTTTGGAGAGGTATGTTGAAAAAGTTCAGCTGAATTGCTGCTTCTAACCTACCATCTTTTGTTTCTGTATAATTTTTATCTATTGTTTTCTACTGATCAACCTTTTTAACAAGTAAATTGTTTTAATGATTATATATTTTATTAAAATTTGAGATTTAGTACTGTGAGGACTCCATCACTGACTTTAAGAGAAAATATTTCCTTTGTAGTTTTGACTTTGTTTCCTTCAGATGAATGTTGTTGTTATTTTTTCAAGTTCTGTAAAATACCACTTTGATAGTTTGTGTATAGCATTTAGTAACAAAATTAATAATAGTAATATTATCATTTTCATTACATTATTTCAGAGTGTTTTGTTTACTGTGTTCCTATAGTTCGTGTATATTGGAGAGGTAAATTCCCAAGTGTTTTCTGCTTTCTGTAATTGTTTAAAGTGTAATTCTTCTTATTAGATTTTGTTGGTGACAAACAGAAATACCAATTATTTAAGTAGATTTATTTTACATCTTGCAACTTTGTTAAAGTTGTTCATTATTTCAGCTAATCTTTTAGTTGACTCTATGATTCTGTAAGCAAGTCTTCAAATAATGGGAAAAAAGTGATAATTTTATTTCTGTTTTGTCTATGTTTCTTTGATTTCTTTTCTTGACATTGCTATAGCTAACATATCTAATGCTAAAATTACAAAGAAATAGTTATTTTGAATATCCTTGCTTTATTCCTGATATTGGAAAGTCACCAAGTTTGTGTCCATTACATTAATGTTGACTTTTGATTTTAAATAGATATTACTTATTTTAAGGAAAGCTCTTTATTCCTGTGCTTTCATTAAATAAATAAAAGTAAAAACAAAACTAGAATGAATATTGTATCTTGTCAAAAGCTATTTCTGTATTTATTGATATAATTATGACATTTTTTTACTAATATGGTCAATTATACTTATTATTTTGGTCATATTGAACCAGCTCTGCATTTCTGATACAAATACAACCTAATCATAGTTTATAATTTTTATGATAAATTGTTCTAGCCTCCTTGACAGGGAACTTGAGATGTTAGAAAGGAGACAGAGCATAACATTTAAAGATGGAATTTATAGTTAAAGATTTAATTTATGTAACATCAAATCTGGTATGACTAACCAGAAAATTGAGTAAATAGCAAGGGACAAAGTATAAGCAGAGTAGAAAGGCAGAAAGAGACAGTCTAACAGAAGACTTTTTAGTTTATACCAGACATAATATAGTTCCATTGGAGTTTAATGAGGATGTCTGTGTATGTGAATGAGATGGGGTGATATGGATAGATTTGGGATTTAAGAAAATCATTGCAACTGAATGGCTGAGGGCTATGAGTTGGAAGAGACTTGACTCAGGGAGATCAATTAGAAGATTACCATAGAAATCTAGAGATAAGAAAGGGCTCTACAAAGGTGGTAGTGGTAAGTGGAGAGGAAAGGAAATATATAATAGATGTTCAGAAGGAAGAAATGATTTGAAAACATTTTTATATGGGGTAAATAATAGTGAGAAATCAAGGGAAGCAAGGTTGCCAACCTTAGTCACCAAAATGATAACAGTTCCCATGAAAATAACATAAAAATTAATGAGAGGGAAGGTTTGGGAGTGGAAGAAGATAATCAATTCTGTTTTGTTCATGTTGGATTTGAGTCTCCCACATAATATGCAGATTGATATGTCTAAACACAGCTGACAATGATGGAATGGCATTTATTCTGAGGAAAAAAGGCTAGATATATAGATTTGTGAGTAATTTGTATAGAGGCTTGAGGAAAGGTAGAAAGGTTAAGAACACTGATTGTGATGAGTGGAATATCAAATCAATTAGGATAGTGTAAAAGGATTACCTTGATGCATTATGGGTCCATTTGAGATCATGTAACATAAATTTGTAGTGGATCCAATTAGTGAAATTTTGTAATTTTCTCCAGTGCTGTTCAGCAACATGAATAAAAGCTAAGGAAGTCGATGGTGGGAGTTAAACAGGTTTAACAGGGGCAAAAGTTTTACAATAGAGTATTGTGTAGAGTTGAATTGGTTCACCAAAGGGTTGAGATAGAGCCAAGGGAAGAATGTAGTTGGAGTGAGGTCAATGACCCAGCAAAAACTGAGGAGGCAAATAAAATCAATATGAGGACAAAGAAAGAGTTGAAGATATGAAAGCATGGGAAAAGACATTGAGAAAGTGTAAGTAATTAGAGAAGAAAAATGGAACTTCCTAATTTATGAATATACAAGAAAAATAGAAATGATTGCTGGAAATATTAAGAATATGATCAATCTATGTATGCTTATAGATTTTAGGCATTTTTATTTGGTGGAAAGCTTGTTTCATACATACAGTTCTTAATTTTCTAGTTTTATTCAGAAATTTAACCAATTAACATATAGAATTATAATTGTTGTGTTTTCTTTCATTAAATATATTCATAGACATCTCTTTTTTAAATCAATGCTTCATCTCTGGGCTTGTTCATAGTAATTTGATAAAAATGTATTCCCCAACTTTTTCTTGCTTCCATTTATATGCTCTATCACAAAGGCTTTGAGTTTTTATTTTTAAACATATGTTCCTTGTATCCCTTTGGCTTTTCTCTCATTCTCTTGTTTATTTCTGTCTTTATCTCTTGGTATCTTTGTCTGTTTCTGACTATCTTTTGCTTCTACTTTCCTTATTCTGTTTTTTTCCCTAGCTCAGATAAACACATGGTAACTGATCCTCTTTGACTCAAATAAATTCTCTTAATTTAAGTGACACTAATTTGATTTGTAATGCCACTTTAAAAACATATATGTTTCATTTTGTTTCCTTTTTATTGCTTTTCATTTTGAATATCCTCTAGAATGCCTTCCTGAAAATTTTCAATCTTAATTTAGGCCATGTGGTACAGTTGAAGATGCTCTGAAAACTTTCCCAGTTATAGCCCTAAACATTTCAAACTACTTTCCCCCACTTTTTGAGAAAGACAAATATGGGCTTAGAGAATGTTTTCTCCACTACTGACTACTTATACCTAAAAGTTGTTCATTTAAAAAGCTTGGGGTCTGTGCAAAGCAGAGAAGTGGCAGCTAGCTGTGGTAGTTTGCCCTGGGGCAATTCCAGTAATTGACTTCCAGTGCCTGGGGCTGGATGGGCTAAGGTCTTGTGTTAGCAATGGGTTACAAACTGCCTTTTACAAAAGGCAGATCTGCCAGAGCACCTGGGTGAAATCAAGGCAGAGTGTCCCGAGTGCCTCAGAAACTCTCACCAGCTGTTTTGAGTTTCTGCCAAGCATAGCCCCGCCCAGTTTCCTGCCTCTCCCAGACACAGGGCAAACTGCTCACTCCCACTGCTCCCCCCTCTGCCGGACTGAAACATACCTTTATGAAGTTCTTCAAAGGTAACTTTAGCAAGCAGAATTTCTTAGTCCAAATATTTCTGGGTTCGTTGACTTAAAGATCAGTTCAGAGGCTTATTTTACTGTTGACTTGAGAGAAGGTCAGAGGAGGACACAGAGAATCACTCACTCCCCCATCTTGGCTCCTGCTTCTCTGCTTTGCACAGACCCCAAGCTTTAAAAAAAAAAATTAAAAATTTAAAAAAATGAGTAAGAAGCAGAAGAGAGCTCTTAGCATAGACAGCTTTTATGGAGAGAAAGAAAGGCAGACTCCAGATACTGAGGTACCTGTAGACAAAGTAAATCCAGAGGAAGACATAAAGGGAGATATTTGTCCCCTTTGCAAAAAGCCTTTCTGGAAGATTGCGTAAGGAATCTCAAAAAAGAGCTGGATGATAGATGGGAAAATAAACTTAGTTCAATGCAAGAAGGATATAATACCATGCAAAAGAGATAGGAAAAAGATACCAATTTATTGAAAAACAAAATTGTTGAATTGGAAATAGACAATAATGCACTGAAAAATAAAATTAGTGAAGTGAAACAAGAGTGCAATGAACAAATTGGCCAGTTACAAAAGGAGCTTAAAAAGGTAACTGAAGAAAACAACACTTTAAAAATAAGAATTGAACAAATGCAAGTGAATGACTCAATAAGACTTCAAGAATCAGTCAAACAAAAACAAAAAAAAAGTAAAAATAGAAGAAAATATGAAATATCTCCTAGGAAAAACAACTGCTTGGAAAATAGATCTAGGAGAGACAATCTAAGGATTATTGGACTTCCTGAAAGCCATGATGAAAAAAAGAATCTAAACACTATCTTCCAGGAAATCCTGAAAGAAAACTGCCCTGAGGTTGTAGAATCAGAAGGCAAAATCACCATTGAAAGAATTCACCAATCACCTCCTGAAAGAGACCCCAAAATTAAAACCCCAAGGAATATCGTGGCTAAATTTCAGGACTATCGCACCAAGGAAAAGATTCTGCTAGCAGCTAGAAACAATTCAAATTCTGAGGATCAATAATTAGAATCACACACCATTTGTCAGCCTCCACATTGAAGGATAGAAGGGCTTGGAACCAGATATTCCGAAAGGCAAAGGAACTTGGATTACAGCCAAGAATAACCTATCCAGCTATCTTCCAGGGAAGAAGATGGTCATTCAATGATATAGGTGAATTTCACCTATTTCTAATGAAAAGACAAGATCTCAACAAAAAATTCGACCTCCAAACACAGAACTCAAGAGAAGCATAAAAAGTAAAAAGGAAAGGACTCTTGAGAACTTTATTTCTACTATTGGGATACTTAAAGATTGGGGGTATAATTAGATATTACTTCGATAATATGAAAAACAAAACTGGAGGGGGAAAGGTTATCATGCTGGGGGAAATAAGGAAAAGGTGGTAAAATAAGATTTTTTTAAAAAGCAGGTAAAAATAAGGTAAAATCTCATGAAGAGGCAAAAAAATGTAATATAATTGAGAGAAAGAAGGGAGGGAGATGAGCACTGTATAAATCTTATTCTCATCAGATTGGGCTCTAAAAGTGTTTATCAGACACTTTTGATTTCACAGAGAAATTTATCCTTCAATATAGGGAAGTGGGAGAGAAAGGAGAAAAAGAAAGAGATAAACCAATAGGAGGGAAAATAGAAGAATCAGGGGAAAAGAGTAAAAAAGGGGGGAGGGGCACTAAAAGGGCGAGGATTGTTTGGGGAGTTGTCATCAAAAGCAAAAATACTGAGGAGGGGGGAAGGGAGAAAAGGCGAAGGAAAAGGAAAAACATAACTCCAGTAAATAAGATGGCAGGAAATAAAGAAGGAGTTATTTTAACTGTGAATGTGAATGGGATGAACTCTCCCATAAAGCAGAAGTGAATATCAGCCTGGATTAAAAACCAGAATCCCACAATATGTTGTCTACAAGAAACATATCTAAGGCATTGTGACACATATAGGATGAAGGTAAAAAGCTGGAGCAGAACCTATTATGCTTCAGGTGAACAAAAAAAAGCAGGGGTAGCAATCCTTATCTCAGATCAAGTAAAAGCAAAGATAGATCTAATCAAAAGAGATAAGGAAGGAAA
>JAJPUD010013862.1:0-20044 GCA_023553655.1 Myrmecobius fasciatus | reverse complement strand
ACTGTGGGCTTTAGAGCTGGAAGCATTTGATGAGTTGTTCATTCACATTTCCTGAGAATTTATATAGTGCTTATTGTATGTCAAGCAGTGTTAGGAGATAGAGATATAAATACAAAAATAAAATAGTTGAATGGTTGAAGAGATTACATTGTGTTGGGAAGTGAAGGAAATGTAGATAGAAAATAATAAAAAATATATAAATTACTTTCCAGAATGACATCACTAACAGTAAGGGAATCAAGAAGGGCTAGTTTAATAAGATGGAAAAAAAAACCCTGATATTTGAGGGAAGCTAGAGATTCTACCAGATCCAAGTGAGTAGGTGAATTTGATGAGATGATAGAATCAAATGAAGGATTTTGTTTGTTTTTGTTTCCAATTGTCATTGTTTTTAGTGTGGTAAACATATGTGCATATTGAATAAGAAAAGATTAAAAATTACTATGGGAAAATGATCAGTGTCAATTCCATGTATAAAATCTGAAGGAATGACATCAAGGGAACAATTAAAGATTTCAGAATTTGGAAAGAGAATGGCTATTACTTCCTCATAAAATAATCTAATGGTCTTCTGTTTCTCTTTTATTTGCTATATAAAATTACAACACTCAGATTATCCAGTGATTATCCTTCACAATTATTGTAACTTTTCATAGTATTTTATTTAAATTTATCTTGCTACGAGGACACGATACTAAATTCTGATAGGTGAGTTTCTATCTTATTTTGCTTAGAACTAGAACTATATGTTAATTTTTGGGCATCAATTTTCCAGTTACATGTAAAAATTTAAATTAAACAAAATTTGAGTTACAATTTCTCTCCATCCCCTTTTCCATTCCCCTTCAATGAGAAGGCAAGCAATTTGATGTAGATTATACTTGAATTATACATATTTCTATATTAGTCATATTGTAAAAGAACACAAAGAACTTGCCTATTCAACCCCCCCCCCGACGCTTGTTTTCTTTGCTTTGCTTTTTGAAAGTATTCTTTGAACTTCATTCAAATTCTCCCATTTCTTTCTCTAGAGGTAAATAGCATTTTTTCATTCCAAGTCCTTCAAAACTTTCTTAAATCATTTTATTACTGAGAATAGCTAAGTAATAAATAGTTGGTGTTCATAACATTCTGTTGTTACTATACACAGTGTTTTTCCCAGCTTTGTTCACTTGACTTTGCATCAGTTCATATAAGTTTAGATTTTTCAAAAATCAAGTTTCTCAGCATTTCTTATAGCACAATAGTATACCACAACTTGTTTAGCTATTTACTACATTATGGACATCATTTTGATTTCCAGTTAATTGATAGTACAGTTATTATAGTTTTGTACCTATAAAGTCTTCTCTCCCTCTTTTTAAAAAATTTCAATGGGCAATAGATCTAGTACTGATACTGTTGTGTTAGAGGATATGCACAAGTGTATAGACCTTTGGATATGGTTCCAAATTGTTCACCAGGACATAAGTTCACAACTCCACCAACAACAGATTATTGTCCCTATTTTTTTCACATCCCCTTTAACATTTGTCATTTTCTCTTTTTTGTCATACAAGTTAATCTGATAGGTGTGAGAGGGTAGCTCAGAGTTGTTTTCATTTGCCTTTTTAATCAACACTCATTTATAAAACTTTTTGGCATGTATCCAAAAAGCTTTTATTTCTTTACCTAAAAATTTTCTGTTCAGATCCTTTCATGATTAGTCATTTGGGAAATGATTATTTTTTCTTAAAACTTTGACTCAATCCTCTATATATTTGAGAAATTATACCCTTATCAAAGAAATGTTCTGTAATTTTTTTCCCAGTTTCCTGCTTTATTTCTAATACTGCTTGCATTGGATTTGTTTATGCAAATCATTTTTTAAATTTAATGCAATTTGGGGGATATGTCATTTAATACACTATGTACAGTTCCATAAATGTACTCAGTGTGTGTGTGTGTATTTGCTTTGTGTCTATTTTGAAGACATCATATTGAAAGATTCAGGTTTTCAATCCATTCTGCTATACAATTGTTTTATGGGTGAGATTTATGATTACTGTGCATTCCCCACTATTCTATTTCTTCCATGTGTTTATATCTCTCAGTGTTTCTGTGTCTGTCTTTCTACTTCTCCCTTTCATCCTGTTCATCTTCAAAAGTATTTTACTTCTGACTATCGCTCTCTGCCTTGTATCAGTTTCCCCTCCTTTTCTAATTCCCTGGAATTTTTAGATTTCTATATCTAACTGGGTAACTATACTCCCTCTTTCAGATAATTTTGTTGAAAGGTCCAACTATTGTCAGTCACTCCATCATTTTCTCCTTCATTGTAAAAGATCTTTTGAGCCTTTACTATATGAGATAATTTATTCTATTCTCTCCCTTACCCATTTTATTATTTTTCACCCCTTAATTTTATTTCCTTTAGATGGTATCACATCATAGCCAATCATCACCATGCCCTCTATCAATGTAAATGCCTTCTAATAATAATGCAGTTCTTAGAAGTTATATATATCTTCTTGCTATGTAGGAATATAAGCAGTTTAATGTTATTAAAGCTCCTATGATTTTCCTTTTCTGTTTATCTTTTTGTGCTTTTCTTGATTTTTGAATTTGAAATTCAATTTTTTAATTAAATTTAGTATGTTTCATCAAGAATGCTTGAAAGTCTCCTCTTTGTTAAATGTCCTCCCCCTCCTAAAGGATTAGGTGATTCTTGGTATAGAATTATTGATAATAAATGGGGCAACCTAGGTGAAATAGTGAATAGTAGATATCCACATAGTGGATAGCTATGTATTTATCATGGAATATCTTCCATTGAACTAAAAAAAACCCTATAAAGAAGCGGTTTTTGACTTATTCTGAATTACACAAAAATTAGAGTGTTTCTTCCATATTAGAGCTTTTTAAATATTTGAAGACAATTACATATTGTCTTCTTTATATATTCTTTGAATCTCCTCCCACCATGCTAAATATTATCAATTTATTTTTTCACATGATTTGAATTTGTCTCCTCAGTCCCAGAAGAGGCTCTTCTTTGGATATGCTCCTATTTCTCAATATGCCATTTAATTTTAAATCCTTAAAACTAAACTTGATATATCAGATATCTGGTTCTCAACAAAGAAATTGTCACCATTAACATTCTTTATTATAGATCACATTTTAATTAATGAAACTTAAAGATTTTATCAACCTTTGAAGTAATCATGCCTTATTTTTGCTCCACATTTAACATATGGATAAATAAAGTTATTGAGTGGTTTCCAAGTTATTTATTAACACTGCTCTAGAAAGGAACTCCATTCTCAGTTAACAGTTCTTGAGATCTTAGAGAATAAGGCTCCACATACAGCTAGATTAAAATGAAACTCACTAAGTAAAATGAAGAAGACTTTCTAAGAAGGAAGAAGCAATAATAGGTAGATAGATGGTGAATATTGTAGTAAGAACTTGAAAGCAGTGATTGCTTTGAGTGGAAACTTCTAGTTTGTTATCAAAAGATAAGTGTATTTTTAATCACTCATTAATTTAGAGTAGAGATTTACTCTTTAGAACATATGTTTTAAAAAATAGCTATAAAGATACAAAAATTCAAGCCTTAGTGAAAAGAAGATGAGAGGATTATCTTAGAATAGAATGAAAATTCCTATGGCATGCTTCACATCCCAAATAAATTGAAGAAAAGCTGAAAAAAAGAGTAGAAGATGATATGGTCAGGTTACTGATCAAGCAAAATGTGCAAAAGAGAGACAGAGATATATCAATCATAATTGATGGCCTGGCAGATAGGAGAGGACAAATTAGAATCTGACTTGTCAAAAAGCCAGAGTGAATCAAAAAAGCTTCATCTCCTTCATTACTTTGCCCATTATTTTTAAAAATTGTAGAAGAGAAGAGAGGAGAGGAAAAAACAGAACAGCACATGGCAAGACGGGGCAAAAGAAGAGAAAAATACAGGAAAGAGTAGAGAGGAGTGAAAGGAAGAAGGAGAAATGGAGAACAAAAAAAAAACAAGTGTTTTTTAACTGTTATTTGAATTCTTAATTAATGTGTATATGTATATATATATATATATACATACATAACAGACATATATATGTACACTATGGATATCTTCCATGATTTCTGTTTTGCTATTTATTTGAATAAATTATTCTTTTATAATTGATATTTTTGTCCTTTTTTGAAAATGCTATTTGGAGAGAAAGGGCTAAAGGCTTGGATATAGAACTTGAAGTCCTCCTCCCTTCCCAATATTAAAACAGTGGTCAATCTGTGATCAGAAGTTTGCTTATAGCTGAAACTCATGAGCCCCAGGCTAATAATAATTGAGGGAGAACAAAGATATAATCTAGTTTAGTATTCATTCTCTTTAAGGAAAGACAAATGGTGAAATAAGTCTCCTCTGGAAAAGTCTGGGAGTAACAGAAGCTAGACATGACTATTCTGCTTCTTTTTGGGCCATCCTACATGTGGGAAATGATTCTTTCAACACATTGGGCCTTTCAAAAAGTGATTTAGGGAGAGTAAATTTAGCCCATTTGCTAAATGTTAGATATAATGCATGATAGTAGAAGAGGGCAAGTAGGGTAAGATTAGGGAACAAGGAATAGTTTGAGCACATGACAAGGACGGAGACTGTAATGGGAAAGGAAACAGTTTGTAATGAGTCTGGGAAAGGAGGTGGACATTTTTTTTTTAATTTATTAAAGCTTTTTATTTGTATAACATATGTATGGGTAGTTCCCCAGCATTGATCTTTACAAAGCTTTCCATTACAAATTTTACCCCCAGTCCCCTCCCATCCCCTAGATGGCAGGAAGTCCACTACATGTTAATAATGTTGAAATGCTTGACAAGTTATGCAAGAAAAATCCTATCTACAAGAAAAAAAAAAAAGAATCAGAGAAAGGCAACACAATGCAAGTAAATGTCAATAGAGATCATGGAAATGTTACGTTGTGGTCCATATTTCATTTCCCTCTCTCTGGGTGTATATGGCTTTCTTCATTGAACAATTGGAAGTGGTTTGAGACAGTTCTTTGTTGCAGAGAGCCATGTCCATCAGAATTGATCATCTTGTAATACTGTTGTTGCTGTGTATGATGATCTCCTGGTTCTGCTCGTTTCACTCAGCATCAGTTCATGCAAGTCCCTCCAGGCCTCTCTGAAATCATCCTGCTGGTCGTTTCTTACAGAGCAATAATATTCCATAACATTCATATACTATAATTTATTCAGCCACTATCCAACTGATGGGCATCCATTCAGTTTCCAGTTTCTAGCCACTACAAAAATGGCTACCACAAACATTCTTGCACAGGTGGGTCCCTTTCCCTCCTCTAAGATCTCTTTGGGATATAGGCCCAGTAGAAACACTGCTGGGTCAAAGGGTATGCACAGTTTGACAACTTTTTGAGCATAGCTTCAAATTGCTAGGAGGTGGACATTTTAAAGCAATCAACTGCAAAGAATTTCTTTCGGGTACAAAATAATGGCCTAACGTGGCTTGGTCCAACAGAGTATGCAGAGGTCCCTAACCTGAACTATTAATTTACAGCTTATTCCTTTTAATTTATTTGGAAGAGAATGAGATTAAAAACATGTCCCTACAACTACCAGTTATAGTCATAGAAAGAGTCCTGGAAAAGGGGAACAACAACATTAGGATATGTGAATGAGTCTTCATCAAGTCTTTATCCCTAGATTGTTACATCAGAGAATTTGAGGAGCTATCTCTAGGAAACACCTAGGATACTCTCTTAGTGGAGCTAAGTGGTCTTGCTACCAATGGGAGAGCTCTTGAATTCTGTTGATCCTTCCAGACCTTTCTAAAATTTATTTGTTCATCATTTTATATAGAACAATAATATTATATTATTTTCATGTGACACAACTTGTTTTGCTATTCCTCAGTTGATGGCATCTACTCATTTTCTAATTCTTTGCTACCACAAAAAAAATGCTACAAACATTTTTGCAAGTGAGGGTCTTTTTTCCCCTCCTTTATACTTTCCTTGGGATATAGACCAAGTAATGACACTGCACGGTTTTATAGACCTTTGGGTACAATTCTAAATTGCTCTTCAGAATGATTGGATCATTTCACAACTCCACCAGCAATATATTAGTGTTCCAGTTTTTCCACATCCACTCCAACATTTATCTTTATCTTTTCCTCTCATTTTAGCCAATTTGAGAGGTGTAAGGTGGTACCTCAAAGATGTTTTCATTTGCATTTCTTCAATCAATAGTGACTTAGAGCATCCTTTTATATGACTATAGATGGCTTTTATTTCGTCATGTTCATATCCTTTGTCAGTTTATCAACTGGGGAATAACATATTCATTTAAATTTGATACAGTTCTTTTATACATTTTAGAAGTGAGGCTTTTATCAAAAACACTGGATGTGGAAATTTTTTCCCACCTTTGTATTTCCATTTTAATCTTGTTTGTGTTGATTTTGTTTGTGCAGAAAATTTAATTTAATATAATCAAAATTGTCCATTTTGCATTTAATAATGCTCTCTAGTTATTCTGTGATGATAAATTTCTGCCTTCTTCAAAGATCTGATAGGCAGATTGTCTCTTGCTCTCCTCATTTGATTTTAGCATCACCCTTTATGCCCAAACCATTTACCCATTTTGAGCTTATGTTGGTATGGGGTATAACATGTAGATTTATGTTGAGTTTCTGACGTATTATTTTCCAGTTTACCCAGCAATTTATGTCAAATAGTGAGTTCTTCTTCCAGAAGCTGGAGTTTTGGAGTTTATGAAATAATAGATTACTATAGTCACTGATTATTGTGTCATGTGGATCTGACCTATTCCATTGATCTATTAATCTATTTCTTAGCCAGTACCAGATTGTTTTGATAATTGCTGTTTTAGATCTGGTACTGCTAAGCCACTGTTCTTTGTATTTTTCCATTAATTTCCTTGATATTCTTGACTTTTTGTTCTTCCACATGAATTTTATTATTTTTTCTAACTGTATAAAATTATTTTTGGCAATTTGATTAGTAGAGTACTGAACAAATACACCAATTTAGGTAGACTTATCATTATTATTATATTAGCTTGGCCTATCCACGAGCAATTGATATTTTTCCAATTGTTCAGATCAGATTTTATTTCTGTGAGAAGTATTTTGTAATTGTTGCTGTAATCTCTTTACTAACATTTTATTAAAATTTTTGCATCGATATTCATTAGGAAGATGGGTTTGCAATTTCTTTTTTCTGTTTTGACTCTTGATTTACATATCAGTGCCATATTTGTGTCTTAGAAGGAATTTGTGTCCTTAGAAGGAATTTGTGTCCTTCAAAGGAATTCTTTATTTTTCCAAAAAGTTAACATAGTATTGGAATTAATTGTTCTTCAAATTTTTGATAGGATTTACTTGTAAATCCCATCTGGCCCTGCAGATTTTTTTTCCTTTCGGAGGTCATTGACAGCATGTTCAATTTCTTTTTTCTAAAATGGGACCACTTCTTAGTTTTATTAATTTGTTTAATAAGTTTCTTAGCTTCAATTTTATTAATTTCTCCTTTGAATTTCAGTCCCTGTTTTCTCTTAAAGCTGGAATTCACAAGCATTTGCAATTATTGAAGAACCCAAAGAGATTCAGAAGTCTTGAGGAAGACTGAAGAACTCTCCTCTCTTCTATTCTTACCAATTTTGCCCCATTCCTCAAATGTGGCAGGGCATTTATTGTCAGTAATGGGAAGACAATCACATACCAAAGGGCTTTGTAAGTAGAGTTACATACATATTGAAATTCTTTTCTTGTTTTTAAGATTCAGATTAGGCATTATTTTTTCCATGAATCTTCACTGATTTCTATGCTAAAAATAATACTATTCTATGAATTCTAGAATATTAGAATACTAGTATTCTATAATACTATGATAAATTTTTGCATGAGGAAAGAGCCCTATGGCATGCCACTAGAGACTCTTAGTTTAGACACTAATATCTATCTATTATCTACACATATATGTATGTTTGTGTGTATATATAATCAGTATTACTTTATTTGCATCTTATTTCCTCTAACAAGACACATACATATTACTTCACAAAAAGATATTGGTTTCAAATGGGAAAATATAAAAAATATGTTTGTTTAGATCAAAACACAGACACCAAGAAGACAAGCTAGGAATATACAGTGAAGTAGCTTGCAGGATAATATGCTGAAGAAATTTAATCATGCATAAATCATGCACAAAGTAGAAACCACAAATTCAGTTTTTGGCAAGCCTTCTATTCCCTTGCATAATTCTTTCATTTTCATCTTGCTCGTTTCATTCTCCTCTCATAGAAATTGCTGTACAAAACAAAGACATAAAATGTGTGCAATTAAAATGGGAAAGTAGCTGAAAGGAATGGATTGATAATTATGTTAAAATCTATACTTTGAGGATTCTTGCATTGTTAGGAATCTAATTTGTCATCTGTTGACATCAGTATCTCTGTTCTACACAACATCTGAAGCTTCTTTCAGAGCAGCAAACTTATCCACAGTAGGGAAGGAAGGAGAAAATGAGGAATGTGCCTTTATTTGAAGGAAGAAAGAGACCACTCAACAGACTCCCAGCCCTACAATGAATGCCACTAAGAATGAAATAACCACCAGGACTCAGATCTGTGTATAGTTCTAGGTCAAAGATGTAGAATGAAGAAGAAAGTGTGTGAGAGAGACGAGAGAATGGTATATGTCCTTGGTACAATAAGGTGTAAATGACTGATAACAGATTAAACCATGTCCTTTCCAAGGAATATTTGGGTCAAAGCCATAAGTGAAACATATAAAATTTGAACTGTGGGATTGGTTCTACATATCTTCTGGTAGTGAGAGACAATGCCTCTGGATATTTAAGGGATTCCTGGAGTTCCATAAATCAGTGGCTATTATATTATGGCTGAACCTTAAAAATGGGTTCTTTTGATTAGGGAAAGCATAACTCACTCATTAGTAATTTTGTTTAGTTTTGAGGGAGAATCTTTACCTGAATTCCTTGAATAATGGTATAAATTATTTCTTTGTATTATTTCTGTTTCTTTGTTTGTTTGTTTGTTTGTTGTTATTGTGTCAGCATGTATGGATCAAAAAGGAATAAGGGGAAGGGAATAAGCATTTATATAACATTTATATAACACCAACTATTATGATAAGTGATTTACAATATTGTTTCTCTTGAAAAGAAAAGAAAAAAGGTTTAAATTATATGTGTGTGCATAATCTGTTTTGTGCAATTCTAAATAATGGATTGATATTTCTCAGTGAATATTTAGATTCTTTCCTTAAATTAATGAACATTTGCAGCATGCCTACTAAATGTCATGTCCCTGGATTATAAAGTCCCTGGGATTATAAAGATTATAAAAGCCCAGTCCCTGGGATTATAAAGACAAAATGGAAAAAAATATGAAATTATATATATATATATATATATATATATATATACACACACACATATATATGTTTGAATGTATGTATATATACATAAAAGTAATGAGAAGGGACCATTAGCAACTGGGAATAAGCTAAATTGTATCTGTGTTAGAGCTTGCAACAGAGTTGAATTTTGAAGAAAACTTTAAGAGAAATATTTGCCTGGAATGAGCAGGAAACTGAGAAGTAAAGAAATGCCAAGTCATGTGTGAAGGCCATTAATAAGATTCTTTTGGTTAATGTATAATATGTCTGAAAAGTATTATATAAGTGCTTTTAAATAGGACTACACTATAGGCGTTTGTTCATTTTATACCACAGATGTCTAATCACCAAAGATCTATAATCCTGGGCTTTTTTTGAAAATTTCAAATATGTTATTCCCTATATATTCTCTCACAGATTTACTTCTTCATTCTCTGAATATTCCATAATCTAGATATATCTCCATGTAATAGAGGAAATGGAATAAATGGAAATTTTTTTACCCTTTTGGGTACATTTTCTATAAGGAAGTGACCAAGTGTTTGTTACTCACATTCAATAAACAATTCATCAATATATGTCCTAATATTTCATTATTTGTTTTTTCCATCTTATCCTCTCAAAAAAACACACCTTTTTTTCAATGTTAGTCAATTATGCATTAGTATAAATATAAATCATTAATTCCCTTCCTGAGTTTTCTACCTTCTTTTTTAATCATAGACTAAAAGCTTCACAAGAAAAAAATACTCAAGACTAGATGGATTCACAAATAAATTCTATCACTATCCTATAAACATTTAAATGACAATTTATTCAAATATTATATAAAGTATTTGGGAAAATAGGTAAAAAAGGAATCCTATCAAATTCCTTTTTTGCCACAAACATGGTTTTGATATTTAAACCAGAGAAAGCAAAAATATGGCAAGAAAACTATAGCCCAAATTGCCTAATGAATATTGATGCAACAATATTAAAATACTAGTAGGTTCATTACAGCAATATATCACAAAAGAACTAAGGATCAAGAATATCAAGGGAATCAATGAAACAAAAACAAAAACAAAAGAAGGAAATGTAACAGTACGAAATTTCAAATTATATTGTAAAGTGATAATCATCAAAACAGTTTGGTCCTGGCTAGGAAATGAGGGGTGGAATACATTATGTACACAATATACAGTAGTAAATGACCAAAATATTCTAATATTTGATGAACTAGAAAATCTAAGCTTTTGGGGTAACAAGTCACTATTCAAAAATAGTTCTGGAAAACTGGAAAGTACATTGCAAGAATTTATGCATGGAAAAGCATTTCACACCATATACTAGAATAAGTTCAAAACAAATGATTTAGACATAAAAGATGATATTATATAGAAAAAAGGGAAGCATGAAAAAATGTACACATCAGATCTATGGATAAAAATAAAGTTTGTCATCAAGCAGAAAATAGGAAGAATAACAAGAAGTAAAATGGATAATTTTGAACACATGAAATTAAAAGACTTTTTTTTTCAAAGAAAACATGCAGCTAAAACTAGAAGGAAAATAGGACACTGGGAATTTTTTTTAAATTCTGATAAATACCTCACCTTTCAAATATTTGTGAATTGCATCCAATTTATTAAAAACAAAAAAGAACCATTCTCTAGTCGACAAATGGACAACAGATATTAAAAGCCAGTTTTGAAAACAAAGCTATTGACAGTCACAAGAAAAAAAAAACAGAGAAAGCAAAAATATGGCAAGAATTACTATTGATTAGAGAAATGAAAATTAATATAACTCTGAGGTGCCATGTCACAGATATTAGATTGATAGATGACAGAAAAAGAAGATAGCAAATGCTGAAAGAAATGTGGAAAAATTGGGACATTAATTCACTTTTGGTTGAGTTCAATCATTCTGGAGAGCAATTTGGAAATGCACTCAAAGAACTCTAAAATTATTCACACCTCTTGACCCAGAAATATCACTACTAGATATGTAGCACCAAGAAATCAAATAAAAGGGGGGAAATAAGTATTTGTACAAAATATATTTATAGCAACAATTTTTGCAGTGGCAAATAATTGACATCAAGGGGATGCCCATCAATTGGGAAATGCGTGAACAAGTTGTAGTATGTGATTGTGATAGAATTCCCTTGTGCTTTAAGAAATTACACATAGGGTGTTTTCAGAAAAACCTAGAAAGGCTCATGTGAAATGATTCAAAGTAAGTGAACAGATGTAGGGAACCTTACAGAGAGTACAAGTAATATTGAAATGTTGATTATCCATAATGATTTAGCTAATCTGATTAAAATAATGATCCAAGACAATTCCAAAGAACCCTTAATGAAAAGTACTATCCATCTCTAGAGAGATAACTGGTAAACTTTGGATGCATATTAAAGAGTACTTTTTAGAACTTTTTTTTCTTTTTTGTTTGTATTTTCTTTGGAAACATGACTATTTGGGAAATATGGTTTGCATTGCTTCACGTCAATAATATCAATTTGTTTACTTTGTCAAGGAGAGTATGGGAGAGGAAGAGAGAAAATATGTAATTGAAATTTCAAAAAATGCATGCTATTTTTACATGCATTGGATAAATATTTAATTTAAAAAGATACATAATATGATAGAATGAAACATTTTCCCCTATTAAAGAAGTCTCAGATAACAGTTAATATTAATATGAGGTAGTGTGGGAATAGTTTTTAATGAGAGGTATGGTGGCTATATTTTCACTATAGACTTCCCCCAGAGCCATTGAGCTACTGATTCTTTCCTCAATATGGCTACTGGTACTTGTAGAAATAGTCAGGGGATAGCAAATAAAGATGACTGAGGTTTTATTAACAATTAAAAGAAATGGCAGAGAAGTATCATTGAAGCACAAGGTTTTTCTCAACACAACCTGATACACTACCAAAACATGTATTTCAGAAATACTTCTGAGTTTGCCAATGGATTATATCCCATGATTGAAGACCTGTTTGCCCTTCTTTCCATTTATATAAACTATAATAGGTGTGATGTACTCTTTTCTCTCTATTCTTCAAAATTTTTCTCTTCTTTGAAGTGTCACCTCTTATATGGTAACTGATAGCTTTCCCATCTTGTAAACTCCAAGGAGAAAGTGTTCTGTTCCTGAAATGATCCTAACATGTTTTATCTAGTCTTTTTTGTGATTGCAGGGCATCAGAGAGCATATTGTACATAGAAAACATTTTAACCAATTGTTAATAATCAATTGATGAATTGAATTAGATTGAATTGAAGTTCCTGGACCAAATAATATCTACCAAACCCTTCAAGTTTAATTTTTATTTGTCACCTGGCTAGATGTATTAATCATCTGAAGTGTTAATAAATATATGAAATTATGAATTAGGAAAGACATGTTTGTTTCTTGAGAAAAAAAATATAATGGCAATAACAAATAAGGTTGCAACTATACTTTGATAATGTACAAAATTGTAGAAGAAAATTGTTACTGAAATATAGAGACAAATAGCATAAAGGTGATGAGACAGAGAGGTAAATAGCATGGAATGAGATAGGGAAGTGAAAGAAGGTAACATTGTAGAGAAGAATTACAGATAGACCTTCAAGTAAGTACAAAGATTAATTGGATATTCTCAGAAGTATAGACCCACATGGAAATGAATGTTGATGTCTGAAACTTATCTGAGATTTACATATCATAAGACCAGAAAGGTTCTGACAGCAAAACTTAGTTATCTTTCCCTGATTTAGTACATATTACAGATTCTAATTTTTGGTTAATATAAGTTGTAATTTGCAAATTATTCTCCTTTCATCTTTGGGACAGTTTGTATGTGAATTCTACTTTTACCTCTGCAGTCTTACTTCCTATTATTGCTACTTTATGCTGGCTACTTATCAACTTAGTAAGTGGACTAGAAGAAGGAGATGGTCAGGGGACCAAAATAAGATATAATTTTAACCCAGAGCAAATCAAAGAATGATAACTGTGTATGTATGAATCATCATGTACATTCATTTAAGGGCACTATAAGGAACAGATGGTTTATAAGGTGCCTAGGCAACAATTTAATTATCTTTAGATGGAGATGATAGAATTGATAGTTGCATTTGTGTCAGGGAGAAACTACTGAAGGGGGAAAAAATCTTAAATTTGAATTTATAACTTGATTTGACTATAGACTGATAAGTCTAGATCTGATTTAAAATATTGACCAATGCCAAAAATAGAAGGAATAAGATGCTACTATATATGACAGTGTTCAGAATATTAAAAGATAAATTAACAAGTAATTTTAAAATATCTAGGAGGAGATCCTAACAAAGGTGTTTTGAGGAATATAAAAATTTCAAGAGATGTCTCTTGGCTAACAAATTTATAAGCTCTTTGGGGAGAAAAGACATATGCCAGATGTATAAATATATACAAATACTGGAAAAAATTATTTTGGTAAGGTTGAAAGGCTTCATAAAAAAGATGTCAAGATAAGATAATGAAAGATTGGCAGGCTATAGATTGGCACAGGAACTAAGCAAAAGTATAGTACTTTAGATAGATCAATGCACAATTCTAAATAAATTTAGGGGATATGGAGATGTGTTTATAAGCATACTGACATATAGTAGGAATTATATATCATGTTTTTCTAATAGTTAACAGAAAGGTAGTATAGCTGGGAGCAATGCAATTTTAGGTACAGAATTATTTAATGTTAGAGCTGAAAGGAAATAAGTAGGGGTTTTGTTTGTTTTTGGTTAAGAGAAGTCACTCATCCAAGATTATATATGTAGTAGAACAAAAAAAAAATTAAAATACTGGCTCCCTATCTCAGAGCTTTTCTCCATCTCTTCTCCACAAACATATTATCTTTCTAACTTAGGAACAAAGTTGCACAAGTACAATAAGCTCTTTCCTTTTCTCTCTCAACCACAATAAAACTTCACTAATATGTTTCAAATGAAGAAATTGGGTACAGTGAGAAAGTGAAGCTCCATGAGGAATATATAGATATGAGTTTATATAGACAGCAATAGGCATATATTGTTATAAACTGGAAGTAGCAAAGACAGTGACTGGGGAAAATTGTCAGGAAAAAAAACAGACAGCATGCATAAAAGTGAAATCATAAGGGCTCTGCTTAATAGTTTAATGAAGACATTCAAAAAGTCAGAGGGAAATCAGCCATGCAAATGAAGGATGGAATACTGAAGAAAGAGAGAAAGCCTTTCAGAAATGACCTAATAGCCCTTGAGAACAATATTGACAAATTGATAGGCACCATAAAAACCTTGGTAAATTAGAAAATTAGCTAGGCTACACAAAATGCCTCACATTTCTTTAGCTTAGGTCTCTTTCAGAACTGAGATGAGGTACGTGAAAAAGAAAATGGTGATAGTTTCTACAGACATTGTATATGTTGAATAACAAAGTTCATTGTATCATAGAACATATTCCTTAAATTAAGCCTCAAAGAGGAAAGTCATTGATTGCAAATAACATATTTATATAGAAGCAATCAATAATTTAGTTTATCTTTGCTTCCATTTTATGAAACATTCAACATTGATCCTATCAGAAAGATCCAGTAGGAATCTACCATGTGCAGTGTACATGGAGTAGGCACTGGATGTATTAAACAATTTAGAAAAGATGGAAACTCTGTCCCCATGAATGACCAGTCATTCATATGAATGTAAATGTGAACATTGATGTGAACATATTGTGAACATAAAACAAAAATATGTAATAATAATTTGTGGTAATCTCTTAGGTCAGAGAAGGTCCTTACTGATGGGAACATTAGAAAAGAAGTGATGGATAAGAGTTTTCTGTTAGCTCTAATGGAAAGACTTAGTGAAAAAGAAACAATCACAGAGTCATAGGAAAATGGCTTAAGAGAAAATATGTATTTTTTTCCATAAGAAGGAGAATGATAACTAGTCAATCAGTGAATCACTATTTGTGGAGTAATCTGCTATGTCCTTGATTTTGTACTTAAGAAACACCAACAACCCTATTACATTTGATCTAAAAATATAAGTTCTTCTGTTTGCATTTGAAAGCCTTATACAACCTAGTTCCTATAAACCTTTATAAGCAAGTGATATCTCCTTCATGGACTCTATTTATTTGTTAAACTAGCTCAGGAGCCATTTCTCAGACACGATATTTTCTTCTCCCGCTCCTTTTACAGATGAAGAGACTGAGATGAACTGGGTAATGAGACTTCCCCAGGGTCACACAATTAGTCATTGTCTTAGGCCAAATTTGAACTCAAGTCCTCTGAATTCCATAGGCAGTGCTGTATCTACTTGGCTACCTTACTTGCCTTGAAATATAGAGAGTCAGCATTTTAATAAATGATAACTGATTGAGTTGTAATTGTAATAGATAAACACACAACAAGACAGGATCCTTTCTCTCAAGGAATTCACATATTGATAAGCCAATGTAATTTTTAAAAATTGTATTTATTATTTTTCAATTAAGAACAATATTTTTCCCTTCCCATCCATAATCGTTGTAGGGACAGATCTCATAAGGAATATACATAATAAAACAAAACTAATATTCACATTGGTTAGCTCAAAAAATGTGTGTCTGTTTGCAATCTGAGTCCATCACTTTCTGGATGTAGGCAACATGTTGCAACTTAGGTCCTCTAGATACATTTTTTTATTATTACTTTGAACAAAGATGCAAATATATCATTTTTTTCTAACCATTATGTATCTATGTATTTATTTATATTTTGGGTTTCAAATTCATTTTCTTGAGACTCTTCTCTACTTATTGAAAGTAATAAGTTACATACGTGAAGTAATGCAGAACCACATTAGCATGTTGAAAAAAGAAGATAAAAACAAAAATAAAGAAAGTTGAGGAAATATATTTTAATATATAATCAGAGTTCATCAGTTCTCTTTCCATGTTGAATAATATTTTTATCATGAATCTTCTAGAACTGTCATGCATTACTGTATTGATCAGAGTACATAAGTTATTTTACAGTTTATTGTTAAAGTATTTGCTTTACTGTGTATAATATGTTCCTGATAATACTCTGTTCACTTTGCTTTGGTTCATTTAAATCTTCTCAGCCTTTTCTGAAACTATTCTCTTAAATAATTTCATATACCACAATTGTATTTCATCACAATCATATAAAATTTTTTTTTACCATTCTCCAATGGATGGGTAAGCCCTCAATTTCTATTTCTTTATCATCATGAAAAGAATAGCTATTTTTATTTTTGTATACAGAGGTTCTTTGCTTTTTCTTTTGATTCTCTTGGGATAGAGACACAGTAGTGATATTATCAAGTCAAAAGATATGTGAAATTTTATAGGTATTTGGCATAATTCCAAATTGTTCTCTAGACTATTTGGAGCAGTTCACAATCCCACCAACCATGTATTTTTTTTCAACATTCCCTTCAGCATTTTTAATTTTTTTCTTATCTGCTAGCTAATATGACAGATGTGAAGCAGTATACCAGCAGTACTTGATTTGAATTTCTTTAATCATTATTGAGTTATAGCATTTTTCATATGACTATTGATATTCTTGATTTCTTCTTTTGAAAACTGCCTGATCATATCCTGTGAGAATACCCTTTGGAGAATGCCTCTTATATCTTATAAATTCAGCTTATTTGCCTAACTTCAAAAATGTGACTTATCAAAGAAACTTGTGATAATTTCCCCTATGTTTTCACCTTTCATTCTAATTTTGGTTTAATTACTTCTGTTTGCGCAAAAACATCTTCATTTAATATAATCAAGATTATCCATTTTGCCTCTCATGATCCTTTCTATCTCTGGTTTGGTCATAAATTCTTCCATTATTCACATATCTGACAGTTTTTTTTTTGCATAATCCCCTAATTTGCTTAAGAAATTTCACTTTATGTTTAAATGATATGGCCATATTTTCATATACAAATGTGAGATAGTGATCTACATGTAGTTTTTTTAACAGACTACAATACAATTTTCCCCTAAAATTCTGTCAAATAATGAATTATTGTCTTGAAGGCTTGGATTTTTAAATTTGTGTAATGCTGGATATCTGTGGGAACCTATTTATTTTTATTTTGTATTTAACTTTCTTCACTTGATCAACTACTCACTGTTATTCTTATTAACTATGAAATTAATTTGATGACTACCACTTAGTAGTAAAGTTAGAAATCTGGTATTAATATTCTGCATTTCTTCATAATTTTTCTAATGATTCCTTTGATATTACTGACCTGTTTTCTTTTTTAGAAGAATTTTCTTATTTCTTCAAGTTTTATGAAATAATTATTTACAAGTTTCATAAGTATGACAATGAATGAGTAAATTAATTTAGACAAAATTATAATTTTAATTATATTGACTTGGTCTACCTATGAGCAATGAATATTTCTCCATTTGTTAGATGAGTCTTTGTGTGAAAATTAATTTAGTTCACATAGATCCTGTGTATGTCTTGGCAAATTGACTCTCAAGCATTTTAAATGAAATTTTTCTTTCTAGCTCTTTCTGCTTAGATTTATTTTATTGGTTGTATGTAGAAATGCTGATGATTTATGTAGGTCTATAACTTGCAATTTTGCTAAAGTTGTTAATTATTTTGACTACTTATTAGTTGATTCCCTAGGATTCCAAAAGTATATTATTATATTGTCAGGAAATAGTTATAGGTATATTCCATTGCTTATTATTCTTCCTTGAATTTCTTTTTCATACCTTACTATTGTAGCTAACAAATCTAGTACAATGTTTAATAATAATGGTAATAATGATCATCTTTGCTACAACCCTAATCCTATAGAAAAGGCTTAAAGTTTATTCCTTAAAGCAAGATAATGTTTGCTTTAAGTTTTAGTTTCTAATTATTTTGATAGTTATATCTTTATAATATTGTTGTTTTAAAATCATTTTTCTCTAATTCTAGTCACTTTGTTTTTCCTCAGTTTGTACTAGTATTCTAAGATTTCTCTGAAATATTTTGTCTTAATTTTTTTCTCTTTGGCAGCATAATATTACATTAAGAATAATTCATCCAGGGCAGAACCAGGAGATCATTGTACAAGACAAGATTATACAAAGATCATTTCTGATGGATGTGGCTCTTTTCAACAATGAGATGATTGAGGCCAGTTTCAATGATCTTGTGATGGAGAGTCATTTACACCCAGAGAGAAAACAGTGGGAACTAAGTGTGGATCATAACAACACATTTTTACTTTTTTTGTTGTTTGCTTGCATTTTGTTTCCTTTCTCATTTTTTTCCCTTTCTGATCTGATTTTTCTTGTGCTGCTAGATAACTGTATAAATATGTGTACATATTTTGGATTCATATTTTACCACGTTTAACAATATTGGATTACTTGACATGTAGGGGAGGGGATGGAATGAAGAGAGGGAAAAATTTGAAACACAAGATTTTGTGAGGATCAATATTCAAAAATTATCCATGCATATGTTCTGAAAATAAAAAGCTATGGGGCAGCTAAGTGGCGCAGTGAATAGAGTAGCAGCCCTGAAGTCATGAGGACCTGAGTTCAAATCTGACCTCAGACACTTAACACTTCCTAGCTGTGTGACCCTGGGAAAGTCACTTAACCCCAATTGCCTCAGCCAAAAAAAAAAAAAAAAAAGAAAGAAAGAAAAAGAAAAAAAAAAAAAGAGAGAAAGAAAGAAAAAAAAAAAGAAAGAAAGAAAGAAAGAAAGAAAGAAAGAAAGAAAGAAAGAAAAAGAAAAGGAAGAAAGAAAGGAGAAAAAGCTGTAAAAAAAAAAGAATAATCCATCCAATTGCTCTCCCAAATAATGGACAATGATGGCAAAGGAATATGCCAAGCACTGTGCTAAGCACTTTACAAGGATATGAATATACTTTTAATCATTCATTGATCTTCATGGAATTTGGCCTAATTATAGTCAAAGGCAATGCGCAGCTTTGTAATTTGGGGGCATGATTTCAAATTGTTTTCCACATATATTTTCTTAATATATTTATTTTTCCTTAGTCACTACAAGTTATATCATTCATTTTTGTTTTTCAACTTTGCCCATATAATGATTTTGAGATTGAATATTAGAGTTGCATGATTTGCATTTCTCCAATTATTAATGGTTTGTAATATTTATACCAAATTAAAGACTGATAATTTTTTCCCTTTGAAAACTCCCTATTAATATGCCTTGATAACCATTTACAGATTGGAGAATATATCTTATTTGTATAAATTTGATTCAGTTCCCTATATCTTAGAAATGAGACCATTATCAGAAAAAAATCTTTCTATAAAGATTATTTATCTCAAATATTTATTTTGCTTCTAGTTTTAGTTACATTGATTTTATTTGTATAAAAATTTTGCTTTTAAGAAAATGAATTTGCTTTTTCTCTTCCTCGGAAATCAATTATATATTGTTACCTTTCTTGTTTTTCCCTTTTAAATCCTAATATCCAAATTTCTCCCTTTTGTTAGAAGATACTTTTCTAGGTGCTCCAAATCACTATTGATCAGAGAAATGCAAATCAAGACAACCCTGAGATACCACTTCACACCTGTCAGATTGGCTAAAATGACAGG
>JAJPUD010013861.1:15628-42676 GCA_023553655.1 Myrmecobius fasciatus | reverse complement strand
CTTTTTCATATCTCTTTTGCAGGGTATTATATCCTTCTTGTAGGGCATTAAATCCTTCTTGCACTGATCTCAGTTTATTTTCCCATTTATCATCCAGCTCTTTTTTGAGATTCTTTATTCAATCTTCCAGAAAGGCTTTTTGAAAAGGGGAACAGGTTATATCTCCCTTGATGACTTCCTCTGGATTTCCTTTCTCTACAGGTACCTCAGGATCTGGGGTCTGCCTTTCTTTCTCTCTATAAAAGCTGTCCATGGTAAGAGCTCTCTTCTGCTTCTTTCTCATTATTTATTTATTTTAAAAGCTTGGGGTCTGTGCAAAGCAGAGAAGCAGCTGCTAGCTGTGGTAGTTTGCCCTGGGGCAATTCCGGTAATTAACTTTTGGTGCCTGCTGGTTGGGGTAGGACCATTTACAAAAGGCAGATCTGCCAGAGCACTTGCCTGCAATCAGGGCAGAGTGTCCCGAGTGCCCCAGAAACTCTCACCAGCTGTTTTGAGTTTCTGCCATGCTGAGCCCCACCCAGTTTCCTATCTCTCCCCGATGCAGGGCAAACTGCTCACTCCCACTCCTCGCCCCCTCTGCCCAACTGAAACAGACCTTTATGGAGTTCTTCAAAGGTAACTTCAGCAAGCAGAATTTCTTAGTCCAAATATTTCTGGGTTCATTGACTTAAAGATCAGTTCAGGGGCTTATTTTACTATTGATTTGAGAGAATGTCAGGACAGAGAGAGTCGCTCACTCTGCCATCTTGGCTCTGCCCCTTCTCTATTTAATCTCTTTTCATTAATTAAAGAGTTCATTTTATTGGCTTCATTGAATTTATAAACATACATATATACAGATACACATATGTACATATAAGAATAATTTTTTAATTTGAAAATTATTCTTATATGCGTGTATATATATACATACATACATATATATATACATACATATATATATATATATATATATATATATATATATATATATATATATATATATATATATAAAATAAAGAGAAAATCCACTGAAAAGGAATTATCTTGGCAATCACATTCATTTCCTGGGTACTTTATTTTTAATATAGATGTTTGACAATATATAAGCTAGTAATTCCTTCAAGAGTTAAAAGGTAAAATAATAATGCTATTGACAGAATAACACTTTTGATGTAGTAAAACAACTCAAGGAATAAACATTGTAGCTTTTCATATGTCTGTGTGATGTTGACAGTAATTTTGTTTATTAAGAGTTTTCCTTGCCAAAGCAATCACATTTAATGATGAACCAACATAACAACACAGGACAACCAAAACAATGCCACATTTAAGACTTTTTAATGAGATTATGGTGTACAGATGCTCATATAAGAGGATGTCTGATAAGTTGAGTTAATTATCCAATTTATGGGAATGTGGAATAAGCTCATATCTGGAAAATTGAGTAATTTGCTTGGGCAAAGGATATTTTCTCAGGACAGACTGACAAAATTTCTTCCTGACACTTAAGTTAGATTTTCTTCCTTCAATTCAGGAGTGCTTTTAAGCTCCATTTCACATATCCTATCCTTGTAAAAGGGGAGAAAAAGCATCTGTTTCTAGTAAATTACATACACACACATACACACACACACACACACACCAATTTTGTTAAACTGCTTTTAAAAATCAAATATTTTTTAAATAAAAATTCCTTTCTAAGAAATAGGGTAATAATATTCAACATGATAAATATAATTTCTTCTTTTTTTCCTTTTTGCTGAGGCACTTGAGGTTAAGTGACTTGCCCAGGGTCACACAGCTAGGGCATGTTAATTGTCTGAGTCCAGATTTGAACTCAGGTCCTCCTGACTTCAGGGCTGGTACTCTATCCAAAGCACCACCTAGCTGCCCCAATAATTATAATTTCTGATCCAAGGATTTTGTAAGACTTTAGATTCCTTATGTAAATGTGACAAAGTAGGAAGACAGAAACATGATAGAGATGAAATGAACAGAGATTTAGAGGAGGAATGAATCTTAGAGGTAATCAAACCCCTAACCAATCAATATACAAGCAATTATTCCAAGTCTACTTTGGACCAGACATTTTGCTAGACTCTGGGAATACCAATATGAAGGTGAGATGATCTCTACCCTTAAGTGGATGACATTGTACTATGGTGATACAATGTATTCATAAACAAATAAGTACAATTAAATTATGAAATAAATTCAGTCATTTGTAGTAGGAATAAAAACACAGGGGAATTAGGAAAGACTGTTTTAAGAATCTAGAACCCAAATTCAAAAGGGCTTAATAAAGGAAGATTCAAGATGGCATAATAAAAGCATGGACTCACTGGAACCCTCACTTAAACCTTTCCATATGTCTTTAAATAATGGCTCTAAAAATTTTAGAGTATCAGAACCCACAAAAAGACAGAGTTGAAGTAAAGTCTGTCATGCCAGAGAGAGAGTAGACTTCAATATTCCAGCACAGTCCCAGCCCTGGCAAACCAGGAGAGCAACTGAGGGTGAATTAATCAATGGCAGCAGTTATGGTTTCCTGATTTCTCAGCCCATAGGTGCCAGTCTACTTAGAAGGTCAGCAGGAAAGATTTGTTGCACATGGTTGAGAGTGGAACACAATTCAGCATGGGCTATGTCAATACAGCCCCAGAGAACCAGAACCAGGTATCTGGAACCACTTAATCAGCAACATCAGCAGTGGCTCCCAGAGCTCTCAGTTCACAGATGGTTAGTGGGTTAAATAATTGGCTGCAAAATTATTACAGAATGTTTTTCTTAGTAGGAAAGAAAGACTCTGTTATTTGACTCATACTTGGATCCTGGTTTTATTACTGGATAAGCAGTCCCAGGGTAAGGAGGAATATTGACACCCAAGACCTTGCAGTCATAATGGAGCAGGGATATTCCTCACAGTCTCAGAGTATAAAAGAATGCTTATAATAACTCACAGATCAGAGCAAACACAAGAAAAGTAGTAAACACCCTTATCCTTGGATCATACCACAATGGAGAAACTGAAATCTTACAGGTCCCTAGGAGGATATCTGAAAACAACTGCACAAAACCCCAAAGGTAGGATAGTGTATTTTCCATCCTGAAAGCAGAAGTCTATTTTAACAAAGAGTTAAAAGTTAATGATAGGCTGGAAAAATGAACAAACAATAGAAAAAAAGATTCTGACCATAAAAAGTAACTGTGGTGACAAGAAAGATCAAAACACATACTAAGAAGATAACAAAGTAAAAAATCCTACATCCAAGGGCTCTGAAAAAATGAAATTGTTTCAGACCATGTAAGAGTTTCAAAAAGATTCTGAAATTCAAGTAAGAGAACTGGAGGAAAAATTGGGAAAAGAAATGAAAGTGATGCAAAAAGAGATAAAACAAAGATAATGAAGAGAATGATTTAAAAAGCAAAATTGGCCAAATGGAAAAGGAGGTAGAAAAGTTAACTGAGGAAAATGATTCCTTAATATTTAGAACTGAGAAAATAAAAGTTAATCACTTTATGAGAAATCAAAAACAATGAAACAAAATCAAAAGAATAAAATACTAGAAATATCTCATTGGAAAAAACATTACCTGTAAATAGATCTAGGAAAGATAATTTAAAAATTATTGGTCTAACCTGAAATCCATGATAAAAAAAGACCCTGGAAATCATCTTTAAAGAAATTTTCAAGGAAAACTGCCCTGTTTTTCTATAACCCAGAGGGCAAATTGAAAACTGAAAGAATCCACTGATCACCTCCTGAAAGAGTTCCCAAGATGAAAACTCCCAGGAATATTACAGCTAGATTCTGGAATACTCCCATCAGGGAAAATTATTGCAAGCATCTACAAAGAAACTATCCAAGTATTGTGGAAATACCGTCAGATTAACTCATGATTTAGAAGCTTCTGCATTAAAGGATCAGAATACCATATTATGGTAGTAAAGGAGCTAGGATTACAACCAAGAATCATCTACCCAGCAAAACTGAGTGTAATGCTTCAGGGGAAAATGGATATTCAATGAACTAAATGATATTCCATCATTCTTCATGAAAATAAAGAACTGAATAGACTTTCAAAGACTCTAGAGAAGCACAAAAAGTTAAACAGGAAAGGGGGAAAGGGAAAGTTAAACTGCTTACATTCCTACACGGAAAGATGATATTTGTAACTCATAACAGATTTTCATTATTAGAGCTCTTAGAGGGAACAATATTAGTTGAATGTGAAGGGATGATAGCTAAAATTATAAAATTAAGAAATGAGAGGGGCAGCTAGGTGGTACAGTGGATAGAGCACCAGCCCTGAAGTCAGGAGGACCTGAGTTCAAATCTGGTCTCAGACACTTAACATGCCATAGCTGTGTGACCCTGGGTAGTCACTTAACCTCCATTGTCTCAGAAAAAAAAGCAAAAAAATTAAGAAATGAGGAAATAAGGTAGAATGAGAAATGGAGAGGCAGAATGGAATAAAATTATCACCCATAAAAGAGGCAAGAAATAGCAGAAGATAGGGGAAATAAGATAGAGTGAATGAACTTTATTCTTATCAGAGCTGGCTCAGAGGCAAACACATTCAATTTTGTATAGAAATCTATTTTATTCTACAGAATAGTAGGAGGGGAAAGGGATGAGAGTTGTTAATAGAAGGGGGCAGATTGGGGAAAGCAGTAGTCAGAAGCAAAACACTTGAGGAGGGACAGGATGAAAGCAAAGAGAGAAAAAAAATAAACAGGGGGAAATATAGGTAGCAGAAATATTTGTGAAAAAAAATGAAGCAACTTTCTCTTAAAGGTCTTTTTCTCAAATATGTAGAGAATTGAGTTAAATTTATTTAAAAAAAAAACCGTCATTTCCAAATTGATAAATGATCAAAAGATTAGAACAGTTTTCAGATGAAGTAGTCACAGTTATCTATGGCCATATGAAAACATGCTTTAATTCACTATTGATTGGAGAAATGTAAATTAAAACATTCTAAATTACTACCAATCATCTATTAGATTGACTAATAGGGCAGAAAAAGGAAAATGGCAAATGGGGGAGGGGATGTGAAAAAAATGAGATTTAATGCATTGTTGCTGGAATCATGAACTGATTTTATGAGCCTATAGAGCAATTTGGAACTATGTATCAAAGACTATAAAACCATCCATAGCTTTTGCTACTAAACTTGTATTCCAAAAGAGATTGAAAAAAAAAAACTCAAAAGAATGTATGTCTACAAAAATATTGATAAAAGTACTTTTCTGGGGGCAAAGAAGTGGAAATTGGGAGGATGCTCATTATTTCTGGAATGGCTGAATAAATTGTGTATGCAATTATGATGAAATACTACTGTACTATAAGAAATAATGAGCAGGATACTCTCAGAAAGAACTGATGCAAAGGGAAATATACTATGTACAAAGTAATAGCAATATTGGAAGATGATCAGCTATGTATAACATAACTATTCTCAGCAAAGCAAAGATCCAAGACAATTCTGAAGGACTTAAAAATGAAAAATGTTACCATACACAGAGAAAAAAAATGTTAGCATACACACAATCTGAATGCAGATTGAAGAATACTTTTTTATATACTTTATTTTTCTTGAGGGATTTTTTTTAACAATATGACTATTATAGAGATGTTTTGCATGGCCATACATGCATAACCTATATCAAATTGCTAGATTCTCAATGAGGGGTGCTGGGATGAGAGAAAGGGAAATGATCTGGATCTCAAAGTTTTAAAAATTAATGTTAAATTGTGTTTTATATAACTGGGGAACAATGAAATACTAAATTTAAAAAATAAAATCTGGAACTTGAATGGGACTTTGAAAAGAAACATTTGGGAAATGTCACATAGCCCAAGAAACCTGTGAGGTGTGAAATAAGATACAATATACTATATAGAATATGTGAAGAATTAGCAAGAAACATAGGCTTGAGCTAGATTGCAAAAGGTTTTTAAATGTCAAAGAAAAGACAATGTACTTTATTAAAATCTTTCATTTTACAAATGAGGTAACCAAGGCCTAGATATTTAAGGTGATTTCTATTATGTCACAAAGGTTGGAAATATTAGGATTTCAGACCTCTGAGTCAAAAGTCTGTGCATTTGGTACTTTGCATTATTACCATCCTAGGTACAAAATGACTGAAATCTAATCAGGAGTCAAAGCAAACAATGATAAGCAGAACTGAATGGAGGCTTCCACACATGATCTTTAGGTTAAAGAAAGTACATAAAGCTGGTGTTTGCATTAGAACTTTGTTAGGAATGTGATCACTGTAGAGCAGTTCCAGCACAGCAAGAAGACAAATAATATTATATAGTGAGAAAAAAGTTAGGGAAGCCCCAGGGTGAAAAATTGGTAGAGAAAAAAATTATGTCTATAAACTCATTCAAAAATCTTACTGACTGTTTCTAGTGCTGCATAGAATCATTGCAAATAAGCTCATAAGTCACTATTCTTAACTGAAAATAAGCCACAAGAGTCACAAAGAAGTATGGTTTTTATAATAATAGGAAATATTGAGGCATGAAGGAATTTGAGGATGACAAATGGGAAGTGAACAATGCTTATGTTTAGGCCACTGACATATAATAACTACATGTTTAATGGGAGATTAAAATATTATAGGAATCAGTAATTTGGTAATTTGCAAATTATACTGGCAAACTCAATATTAGTCAACATATTTATGATTACTAAGTAATGTGGCAGACAAAAACAAAACAAAACTCATCATATTAAGTTGTATTAATATGAAAATGAACTTTCTCTTGAAGGAGATAATAGTCCTGTTGAAGATTACTCTAATCAGATTACATCAGAAGAATTGTGTTTGGTTATGGGCAGAACATTTTTGGAGAAACATGAAAAGATGGATATTGTGTACAAGAGAGTGACCAGGTCACTTAAGAGCATATAGTATGAGAATGGAAGAAAGGAAATAGCAATGTTTGACTCAGAGAAAAGAATGCTTCATAGGAACATGATCATTGTCTCCAACTACTTGAAAGTTCTCATTTGGAAGAAGAATTTAATTAGTTTCATAACGTCAAATATAATTGATAGAACTAAAAATGATGATGGAAAGATAGTAGAAGAAATAAACAAACTATGGCTCAGTATAAGGAATAATTTCCAAACAACTAAATCTCAAGTTCTGAAAGTGTGGATTAACACTTAACTCCAAACTTCTGAAAATGTGTTTCTTGACCCTATATGGGGTCTCATATGTGAATGTGTGGGCTGTGAAATTATGATTTATTATCAGTAAAGTTTAATTTATGTACCTAATTTATATCTTTATACCTGGGGTCTTGTAAAAATTCTTTGGACAAAAAGAGGTTGAGAATGGAAAAAAATTAAGAAGCCTTGTTCTAGGGATTGCCAAAATGTTTTTAGAAGGTCTGTGAAGACAAAAAGATTATCATTAAAATAAATATCAATGAATATAACCAATATAAGCAGACACTCTTTGAAATTCTCAATCATTTTTAAAATTTGAAAAAGCTTCTGAGACCAAAAAAGTTTAACAACTGATGAATTAGATATACCTCCAAGTGAAAATGATAGCTCCAGGAGACAGAAGTTGCAAATTATTTACAAGTGATAGCTAGGTGAGGTGTTATAGAGAGGATTTTCAGTCAAATCTTGTTTGAATTAAATAGGCATCAAGATTCTATCCAAGTTTGAAATTTTACAAAACCTCTGTCTTTTTAGGTTATCAGGGAGAATCAAATGCTCCTTGAAAGAAAAAAAAAAATATCCAAAGACCTAAAGAACCATAGAGTAATACTGACCCACATGAAAAAGATGAAAGAATGACAGAAAGAATGGAGAAGAGCTATTGAGTTTTTTTGACATATGCAATAGGTTTAGGACCCTTTCCATTTTGAATAGAATTGGATTCACTGAAAATGAAATGACTTTCTTTACTTGCAGGGTTTTTTTAAGGATTTGGATATGTATATCTGGCACTTGTCAGAAAAAAAAGAGAGAAAGTAATTTGTGATGGCTGTCAACTCCTGACCCATAGGTATTGAGTATTTGCCATACCATTGACTTAATATGAACAAGAGAGAACTATGCTAAATTCTCAGGACATGATAAACAAACTTCCAAGATCTTTGCAAACCTGATATCCACAAATAGCTGCTACAAGTTTCTAATGTATTTCACACAAGGAGTAAATGTTGCATTTAGCAACAATTAAAAAAAAAAAAAACAATTTCTAGGGAGTATGAAACCCTGTACAAGCAAGTGAATATTTTAGGTGTAGAAGTGGTGCTCCTAAATGCCTAGGTTGAAGATTCCATTTCTAGTCAAACTATCTAAAAGACTTTCTGTTCCCAATTTATTTTGGAGCCATTCAAATTGTCTGGAATAGGAATCTCTACTAAATGGTCTTGAAGCTTCCTTGTGAAGTCCTCTAAAAAACCTTCACTAGAAGTGCTTCTTCTCAATTCTCAAATTGCCTTCAATTGATATTGTATTGCATCTGTGATATTATGTTAACTACTGAGAAACTATAGAATCCATGATGTTAAAATGTTCTGACATGCATAAGAATATTATTTTAAAAGGACTGATGAAACCCTAACAATAAGTATTGCTGATCCATTAAGGATACTTACTGCTCAATACAATTTAACCCTTTCTAATTTTCCAGTCATGGAGGTTGCCTGATTAAAATATTGCTTTTGTAGGGCTACCGATTAAAGGTTTGTCATCAAATCAGAATAGCTAAAATTTCTGGATAAGAGTTCCAGAACATGGACGGGACTAGATGGTACAGTGAATAGAACACTAGACTTCCAGTCTTCAAGTCTAAGACCTGAATATTAACACAGCCTCAGATATTTACCAGCTGTTTGATCATGGCCAAAGTCACTTTGTTTACCTCAGTTTTTTTTATCTGCAAAACAAGATAATGGTAACAACCAAATCACAGGGTTGCTATGCAAATAAAGCAAGATATATTTTCCTCTTCATTATTTCCAGGCCACATTTCTTATACTTCTTGCCCGCTACGTAAATTCCTTCCTTCCATTCTGTCTTATGCTTTTTAGGTTACTTTTATGTGATGTCTTCCCCTGTTATTTTAAGCTCTTTGAGACTAGGGACTACGTGTCTGATATTTTTTGGTTAATTCCCATAACCTTGCACAGTGCCTGACACAGAATGAGTTCTTACTATATGCTTGTTTTCTACTTGTAAATAGCTTTTCAAACCTCAAAATACCATAAAATGTTAGCTGCATTAATAATAATAGCAACAACACTAGTTAATCCACAGAGTGCTTACTATATGACAGGTATTGTGCTAATTGCTTTACAATTATCATATCCTTTGATCTTTACAACAATTTTGAGAGGTAGATGCTATTATCTCCATTCTAAAGATGAAAAAACTGAGGATAACTTTGCCTGAATAATGCAAAGAAATCTAGAATTAGATTTTTAAAGGCCTTACTTGTGACCTATACTGACTGTGCAATCCTGGACAAGTCACTTAACCCTTCCATTAAATTCCATCTTATCTAAAAAAATTAATAATTACTAAAAGTGGCTGAGAATAAATCTTTATGCATTGATTGAGAGACCCCCACTAGGAATTCATTATAATAATGGAATTATGGAATCTGGTCAAACTAAGAAACAAATTAAATCTGTAAATTACATTGATAAAGAGCCAGGTAAAACAGTAGAGTTGGAATCAGGATTGGTTCTTACCTCTGATATTTATTATCTGTATGATGTAAGACAAATAATTCAACCTATATGTGCCTCATATAGGTCTTTCAAATCATATCTTGGTATGCAATAACTCATTCAAGGGAGTTCCCACCTCAAAAGCTCCTCACTTAGCTGAAATAAGGGATCATCCTTATATTTCCATAACGAAAATTTGTCTAATGCTCCTTTGTTCCTCATTTCTTGCTTTCCAAACAACCTACTCAACAGAAGAGAAAAAGAAGTACACTCAGGTTATATGGTTCAGATGATGTAAAACTGATATAAGAGCATTATCATTGTTTGCTCACTACACTGGTATTGGTTGGGGTTGTGTGGACTCTCACATAACACAGATGTATGGCAACACCAATAGATATACCCACACTACAATAAGTAGGCTGAGGGAAAAGATCTGAGGTTAATACATCTGACTTTCACCAGTCCCATCAAAATCATGTAATTCCTCTTCTTCAATCACTCATCTCACATAACCTGTGATTTTCTTATATGATTGCCTCAAATATACTTGGAAACAACATGGCACAATGGAAAATACAGTTTGGATTTGGAATTAGACATCCTCAGTTTTACTTCTGGTTCTCTTTCTATATGCATGATTTGGGGCCACTTACTTAACTGCCCTACAATTCAATTGCCTCATTTATAAAATAAACAAGTTGGACTAGATATACTTTAAGATCCTTTTTAGCTCCAAATACTATTTTGTATGTGCTGTTTATACCAGACATCACCTATTTTGCTGTAAATAAAAATTAAAAAGTTTTGACATAAAGCTCTTTGCTTCAAAATTTCAAGAATCCAAAAATGTGGATTTTGAGTGAAATATATAAATTTGCTTGAATGTTAATATTGTACAGACAGGAAGTGTAAGCACCTAATCTATTTCCCTCCTTTAAAATCAAATTATGCTCAAAAGAAAAGATTATAAAAGTGGATCTTGAAATATGAAAGACAATAGTACAATATATAGCCTAATAAACAGATTAGTTTTTTTTTTCCCGTTCACACTTGTAAGGTAATATATACTTTGGAAATGATGAAGAGCATGGTCATATTTCTTATGAACATCAATGCATCATAACTTTGTCAGGTCATTTGAAATTACATGATGAAAAAATAATAGTCATTCAAATCTCTGATCATAAGAATGCAGACTGCCAGTCTGTGTGCAAACTCATATTCATATGCTATGAAATTTTTTTCCTTATATATGCCAAAAGAAGAATTTTAGCAATTTTTGAATGCCAATTTAGGATTAATCCTCTCTGGGAAATAGTTATTTTAGAAAAGCTGTCTATGTTCAAAAGTGCATTGAAAAGCAGTCAATGAAGCAGAACTGACAGGAGCCACAGTCTTTTTCTGTTCTATAATTGATTGAGGATGTTTTTTTATGACACAAGGGAAGTTGTGATTGCATAAGTAAATTTTGCAAGGTACTCTTTTTAGGAGTGAGATAGAGAGACAGAGAGAAAAAGTGATGATGAAAGACAGTAAGACTGATCATTTTTTGTGGTGATTTATCTTCTGTCTCTGAAGGTCTAAAATGTTATTGACAAAATTAATATCCAGGAATACAAAGAAAATATTACCTATATTATTATCCAACACACTTGTACTCTTATTTTTATAGCTCAATGTTAAATTCAATTGAAAAAACAATTCAATTTATTTAAAAATATTTTTAATATCTAGTATGATTCTTGCTTGGCAAATAATAATTTAAATACAGATATAGAAGTAGAGTAAGCTAACATAATATCTTCAAGCTCACTTGACATAAATATATTCATTAAAGACTCTAGTCATAATTTATTTTATTGATATGTTTATCATGCCAAAATAAGAGTCAAATAAATATGAGAGGATTCCATATGAGGTAGGAGAGCCCTTTTAGACAAATAGACACCTAAATGAAAATGATAATTCAGTCTATCACCAAAGTCCTTTGTATATAAGACATCAAATATAAAGATATTTGGGAAAAGACATAGAGAGAATTTTTGGTTGATTTTTTCCTTTTGAATTTGAATAGAGGCCCAGTTTTAAAGACAGATCAATTAGAAGTCAGGCTGGAGACTCTTGGAGATCAGTCAGGAGATAAGCAGTGTATAGTGGTCTCTGGTGATATGAATAAAGGTTCTTCATATTCTAAATAAATTCTTCAGGAAATGTATTCAGGTACAGAATTACTTTCATTTTGCCTTGCAGGAAACACAGAAAACAAAGTATTGCAGAGTCCATAAACACACACAAGCCTAATATATCGCCTAGGAATTCTCCTTTGTTAAAAGCTCTATTTATTATTTTTTTTAGTTACACACATATATTAACTTTTAAAAAAACACATTTCTTTATGAATCATGTTAAGAGAGAAAAATCAGAACAGAAGGGAAAAAAACACAAGAGAGGAAAAAAAAGAAGTAAACATAGAATGTTTTGATTTACATTCAGTCTCCACAGTTCTCTTTCTGGATGTAGTTGGTATTTTCTATCCAAAGTTTATTGTGATCGTCTTGGATCACTGAATCACTAAGTAGAACCAAGACTTTTATAGTTGATCATCACATAATCTTGTTACTGTATACAATGTTTTTCTGGTTATGCTTGTTTGACTCAGCATCTGGTCACATAAACCCTTCCAGGCCTTTCTTAAATCAGCTTGTTTATCATTTTTATAGAACACTGATATGGCACTGAATAAATAGACCAATTTAGGTAGAATTCTCATTTTTTATTATATTTGTTTAGCTTTCCCTTGAGCAATTGATGCTTTTCCAATTGCTTAGATCCAACTTTATTTGTGTGAGAAGTGTTTTGAAATTATATTCATACAGGTCCTGGGTTTGTCTTGGCAGGTAAACACCCAATTATTTTATTTTGTCTGCAATTCTTCTTTAGTTGATTTGACTTATCTTTTGAATCCTAAATACTACTAAACACTTCTTGATTTCAATGCTCTTGAAAATGAGGATGAATTTGAGGTTATTACTGAGAAAACTTTGCATATTTGGTGATTCATGTTTCCAACAGGTCTCCTAGCCATATTCATAGTGTCACTCTTAAGTATGTAATCCCTCCAGAAAATAATAAACTTGGAATTCAAAATAGACAATACTGTGGTATATTTTCCTCCCAAGTTAGTAAGAGGGATCTTCTATAGACTTAGATTCCTAGAAAGGAAACATACTTGAAATTGCCAGTTGGCTAGTACCCTACTCTCACATTGGAACTAAACTGTTGGAATTACTCTCACTATAAGAGATTGTTAACTACATGTCTCTTGCTTCTCCATATCATAGTTTTAGGTTCCACACTCGGGCAAATTCTAGGATTTTTGCTCCCTCTTATTGTTTTATTGTTCCTTAAGGTTTGGAAAGTCTCTCCCCCGAGCAGAAATTCCAAGTCTAATATCATTCAGGAATTCCCCTGCTATATGTAGAAATCTGGATCCCATAATAATTCAGAAATTTGAAGCTGTCATAGAAATTTCTTTTTTAATCTACAAGGATCACATTTAGGAACTCCTCTATCCTTTCCATTACCTCCAAAAGGGCCAATATAGACATCCAGCTTTCTAGTACTTTAAGCAACTCATCAATTGATGTAACTATGTTGATCAAATCTCTGTTCTTTGTATAAGATTACATAGACAAACATTTATTTTACTTTAATTTTGTAGATATTATTGAGTGCCTTATGAGTATGTATATAATTATTTTTTCATTTATGTTCAATATGCAACTTTAACAAGCTCCAGGAGCTCTAGCTTCTAGCCCAGTATGAAGTTGATAGAGGAATAAGCAGAGCAGAAATTCTTCTCCAAAAAGATACTATACAACTGAGTGAATGTCCATCAGTTGGAGAATGGTTGAATAAATTATGGTATATGCATGTAATGGAATAATATTGTTCTATAAGAAATGTAGGATGATTTCAGAAAAGAAAATTGCACATAGAAACAAGACTGTGTGATAATCAAATATGATGGACTTGGCTCTTTTCAACAATGAAATGATTTATCCCAGTCCCCATAGATTTGTGATGAAGAGAGCCATCTATGTCCAGAGACAGGACTTTGGGGACTGAATGTGGATCACAACTTAATATTTTCACCTTTACTGCTGCTGCTCTTCTTTGTTTGCTTTTTTTTCCTTTTTGATCTGATTTTTCTTATGCAGTATGTTAAATGTGGAAACATGTTTAGAAGAATTGCACATGTGTAACCTATATTAGATTACTTGCTGTCTAGAGGAGCGGGGAGAGAGAAAGGGAGAAAAATTTGGAAAGCAAGATTTTGCAAGGGTGAATTTTGAAAAGTATATTTACTTGTATTTTGAAAAATAAAAAGCTATTATACAAAAGAAGCCAATAGTTCTTTCATTCTAAACTATCAAAACTTCCCACTTATTTGGTAATGGTTGAATTCTGTATAGAAATCTGGATCCATGGACATTTCAGGAACTTGACATCTCTGAGAAGTTCCTCTTCAATCCTGGAGTACGAGTTTTATGATAACCCCTGCCCCTACTTCTTGTTTTCAGTAAAGGCCACATAAACTTATCTTTTTGGGACACCGAAAGCAGTTCATCAAATTGATGATGGAGCTCTCTTGTTCTACCCTTTCTTCTTTGCATACAATTACATAGGGAAATATTTTAATTTACTTTATGTTTATAGAGATCATCCCCCTTTCCCTCTCTAGTTCTACTTTCACCCATATATAATAAGCAACTTTAACAGATGAAATTTGGAAGCTGGCTTTGACAGCAACAAGCAAAATCATAAAATATTATGCTAACTTTATGTAACAAGCTAGAAGTTATCTCAAGCTTGATAAGTGCTGAATAAGCTTTAGTAATTTATATAAAATGGAAAACAAAGGCAATCATCTCTAGTACTATAGAGATATACTGTTGAATACAGGATAATTGGTGTGTCATGTCTTTTTGATAAAATACATTTTTAGTGTAAGAAATAGTTTACTTCAGGGAAAAGCAATGCTAATTGACCCAAAGACTGGTGAAAAGCATAAAATATTATAACAGTTTCAAGAGGAAGGGGGGAGGGGGAGAGTTCTTGCTTATGAAACTGTTGGGTGGAGGATGGTATGAATAAATAAAGGAGTAAGATAACTTAAAAAGGTAAGAGGGGAAAACTCACAACATTAGCTCTAGAGAAAAAGTGATGAGGCAATACTTTTAAAAATGCATCAAAAATCTATTAAAGTGTAAACAGCCCATGCTTCTAATTGCCAAACAAAAAAAGTCATGAAGCAATGATGGGCATGTTAAAGAGAAGCAAATATCTTCTTTTCTGGTTTCCCTTTTAAGGTTTAAGGGAGGAATGGGGGAATTAATCTCTTGCTACCTATAAGAATAAGTGGTTTAGGGAAAATTCCTTTTTAACTTCAGAAGATGCCAAATGTTGCCCTCAGGTAAGGAAAGGATGAATTAAGCCCATTAAAATGAAGTATTGGCTCTACCTATTCATTTTTAGAAATACACTACCTTGTAGCTCAAACTCCTAGCTGTTTCATCTATGAAAATTGATTTTGTCCTATGGAAGAATTTAATTAATGCAAGTCCTTTTTATCCATATAGGCTAATTACCTCTAACTAGCCAACTGAGAGCCATTTTTATAATATTTTTCTGTCTGCTAACACAATAGTTGTTGGTGACATAATTTTATAACTAAAATTAGTTGAAAATTTTCAAGAGAAGTATTTATAATAATCACTGACATTAGCATAGGTATTCATTCCAGTAAAAGGCAAATCATAGTCCTTTCTTTATAACATGATCTAACAATCAAATTCACAACAATATTTTGGAAAAATATAATTAGGAGATTTGTGATTTAGTAGCCATTGTAATGTGCAAATAGTGAGTCCATGCAGTGTAGTAGACAGAGAACTGGTCTTGAATGCAGATGAAAGCTGGGTTCAAGTCCCAATTCTAAAATATATTGTTTAACCCTGAACAAATCACTTTATCTTTCATTCCTTTAGATAACTTTTTTTAAGACTAAATTATGGTGAATGGGCCAAATTCAACTGAGGGAAGGCATTTTCTCACATGGGAACTCTCATTACTATACAAAGCACAGTTCTAGTACTTACCTTAAATGTTATCTCTGAAAACAGAGGATTTAACTTGCTTTCTTATCAACATCCCCACTCCATTTGCCATATGAGATACTATACTTGTTGCATTTTAGGTAAAACTAAATGAAGGAACTGATAAAATCATTGAAGGTGGCTTTTCATAAATAGTGCTCATTTTAATAGAAGATTATGGTCCTAGAAAAGATATGTAGATCACATGTGATTTTCCCATAGAAATAGTATAAAAAAAGGATTGTATTTGTGAACAATAGTCTGGCATACAATTCTTTATACTTTGTAGAAGTGAGTACAAATTCTATATTTAGTGAAGTATAAATTATATATTTACAAAAGTAGTATATTTATGGATGTATATACAAGCACATGCTCTTTCTAAAGGGTATATAAACAAATGGAGCATTGCAATAACTGATTTATAATTTTATGTTTAGCATTTCATAATATTCTGATGTTCTGTATGATGTCCTTTATATCTTCTACCTTATTTTGTTGTACCAAGTAAAAAGGTGAATGAACACTCACCAAAGTCTGAAGATTAAAAATAAAAATTTTGGAAGATTGTCAGAAGCATCCTTGAGCCATTATTTGGAAGGAAGACAGGATAATTTTATAACATTTAGGAACTAATTCTGAAAAAAATATCTGTAGACTTTCTTTTTCCTATAAATTTTGATGTGGCAAATGTTGGCATTAGAGCTCAAATTGTTGGTTATTCCCTTGCTTTTAAAATAGAAAGCCTTTTAGATATTTCATTAGCACTAGAAGTTTTGCTTTGCACTCATATAAAGTATATTTACCTTTATACTGCATGAATCATGCCTTATTTACACTATATTAGAAGCCTGTTCTATACTTCTCCCCTCTATTTAATCCCTGGTCCAGACAAGGTGGTATCCTCATTATCACTCATTCAACAATTTCCTTTTTATGCCTTTAGGAATGTTACTGTTTATACATAGGATATGTATAAACACTCACTTCCCCCACTCCCACAGAAATGCTTATAAATTCTGTAATTCTCAGTCACCATGCTTCACAAAGCCTTTTTGATACTCCTCAGTGGAAAATGAGAAGGTTGAACTTGATGACCTTTGAGATCTCAAATCACATTTATCATCCTTTTCCCCAATTTTTCAGTTCCCTGCATGTAGTTTAAGACACAAAAGGCTGAAGCTCATATTATGACAGGAGCTTTTGTTTGCTAGTGAAAGAAAGTAAAGTAAATTAAAACTATTGGGACCAAAAGTAATTTACTGATGGAACAGGCATCTCCTGCACTAAAAGGCAATATATAGATAAAATTCCCTGGGATTTTTCCAAGAGTAAGGATAATTGCATATATTTAGGCTATGATTTAGCAATGTGAATCATACCCTTTTACCTATATTGAGTATGAAACACTATATATTTTTTCCTGCCTTCATGCTAAGTTAAAAAGAGTTACTATTGTAACATGTATTCCACAGCCTTTCATATCTACATTTCAAATTACTTAAGCATGGAAGAAGTGAGATTCTTATGCTGTACTATGCGCTATAGTTATAAACCTCTAAAAAGAAGTGAAACATTGGTACTAATTATCATTATCAATGGAATGTTAATGCATTGGAAATAGACAACTAACTGCCTTTAATTTTTTTTTCATCTGATTGTTCAGCATAACTGAAAAAGCCTTCATATTTGACATTATTTCTGAATTATTTCTCTAAGCTTTCTAATTTTTATTTGCAATTTTATATTTTACGCTTTTAAACACATTCATTTAAAACAATTCAAACATTTACATTGTTTATTCCCATTGAGTATGCTATGTATTTTATGCTTATAAGTCCATACTACTGGTAACTACTTGAAACGTAAATATTTTTTTCCTACAAATATTATCTAAAGAAAAAAATTTTATGACCATTTCTGTATTGTCTAAGTTTGTTTGGAATTGTTGAATCCTAATGTACAAATATTGGGGGTACCCTTTGAATTTTGAAGGATTTCTCCTTAAGACAAACAAATTTGTCTTTATCTCAAATATTCAATATTATCAGGGAAAGAGAGGCCCAGACCTAGTTCAATTATATTGTTTGCCCCTTATGCTTTAGTGCATACACGGACTTCTCCCTCTAATTATATTTGCTCTCATTGTAATTTCATAACATCTCATGATTTCATTTATCATTCCAATTCTAATGACTCTCTGTATGTATTCTGTCCCCATCTTTTTCTGAACCTCCAGTCCCACATTTCCATTTTAATATTATATATTTCCACCTTCATATCTCATAGATAACTCATACTAAACATATATTCACTGGAATTCATTTGCCTGCTCCTTTGGATGTTCTTCTTCCCCTAATTCCCTTTCTTCATTTAAGGGAATCCCTATTCTTTCAGTCACTTAAGTTTGAAACCCAGGAGTTACCCTCAGTTCTTCTCTCTTAATTACATATCCAATCAGCTGCTACTTCCCATGAATCTCCTTTCAAATCTGTTTACTTTGGGAAGTTAACCTGTTTACCCTACTTATCTGCTCTAGGTCAGAACTTACCACCTCTCACCTGAACTATTGCAATAGGCTCCTGATTGGTCATTCTCTCTCTGGCTTGTCTTCTCTCTAATTCATCCTATACATATATTCTTAAATCAGATTTTCAGTAGCACAGGTCTGATTATGTCACTTCCTTATTTAAGAAATATTATGTATTGAAAAATTCTATAGAAAATCTTTAAAAAATATAGAAAAAATTACAAACTGTTTTCTTTGGATTTTAAAAACTTCAAAATCTGCCTTTTCAGGATAACTGTAAATTACTGTCCTTCATAAATAGCATAAAATCTTAGCCAAATAAGGCTATATACTTTTTTCCTTGTACTTTCTTTCCCCCCCTTGTCCTTCTTATCCATGTATGTGATGAAGAAATATTTATTGATAATGATGATAAATTTAGCCAAACATCTCTTTTATGCCTTATTATGATATCTCCATAGGTCTTTGTCTTTTTGGGACCTGGAGTAGAATTGAACAACTTGGTTTCCTTGATTTTGCCAACTCTCAAGCAAATCATGAAAGTCTCTATATAACCTATTGGGTAATGTGATACTTTATTAACTTAGTATTTTCTATTGTAGCACAATCAAAAAATGAGTGTTTTCTTAAAAAGGAAATTTACTCAGATGAATGTAAATAGTCTTCTATATTTATGTTTTAACTCCCTTAGTAGACTATGAGGTCCATGAGGGTAAAGATTGGGTTTTTCTAAACATTGTGCCTGCATAGCAGTTGTTATGGTATAATACATTTATTCTTTAATTGCTAATGATGTCATTGCATTATATTGAGTTGAATTGACCTTTACTTTTTGTCTAATCTGCTTCCAAATGATTTTTAAAGAAAATTTTTATTCCTTTTCATTAAAATTATTTTAGGCATCATATATGTTTTTAGTATCTCAAATAACATTGAACTCACAAGAAGATCCTAACAATGTTACCCAGGAGCTCTTCCTTTGGTTAAAAATAGACTTTAATATCATATTTGAAATAACTAAAATTTGTCATTTAAAAATAATGAGAAATTGGGCTTTACCTACATACTACCTGAACATTGCCATGGTTTAGTGTATTACTCATCTTGTGAATGGGGATCTGAACATAGGTCATATATCTTCATATTGTCAAGGTGACCATATATAGATTATTTAAACATTTATGGGCTCCCATTTCTTTCCTACAAAATGAGCTGATTGTGCTAGATGGTTGGGATAGATTCTTTGGATTCTACATTTCTGTGATTTATTTAATTTTGCCATGTCAGTTATAAAGCTAGCCTGAATACATCTGAAAATATAAAGGTAAAGTCATTTTAGCACATTGATTATTATGGGTAAATGTTATATTAAGTATTTTGATGTTACACAATTTCAATTATTAAAAACTGAGTTGTATAAAAGGTATAAATATATAGCAGCTCACAATGGTAGCTGCAAGAAAACCAGAAGCAGTGCGAAATTGGGAATACAGTGTATATGTGTTTAGTTCTAAGTCCTCTGACCTCCTTAACAGGGATTCTACGATGATAGATGGCATGCCCGATTTGTAGAGACTTGACTTTATTTGAAAAGATACTAAATAAACATCACAATTGCTTTTTATTTTTTTAAATTAAGGATTTAAAATAAAAGACAATGACAATTTTAAAATATCTTAAGTCTACAACAGTAGCACCCATCACTAAAATCACAAATGCAATACTAACAAGCATTTTTAAGATTTGCAAAACATTTTTTCCAGTATTAACTCGTTTGATTCTCATACTCCATTTTATTGATGAGGAAATTGTGGCTGAGAAAGATTAAGTGACTTGCCTGACAGAAACTAATACACAATTGAGACAGGATCCAAACTGAGCCCAAGAATTGTACTTCATTGTATAGAAACCACATAAACAATTGAATGATGAATTGTTGTTCTAAAAACAGTCATTTCAGGTCATTAAATCATTATGTGGATCTATTTTTCTCTACTTTGAAGTGCATAGAACTAGCTTAGCCAATTATCTGAGTCTATGATATCAGAGTGAATACAATTTTTGAAGTGATCTTATGGTATAAATATATATTATTGAGGCCTCTCCAATTTGAATATTTGAAGACTTTGTTTTCCCATTACTCCATAACATACATTCCAGACAAATTGGATGACTCTTTTTTCTTTGCACATGGTGTATATTTTTCCTCCTCCAGGAGTAAATTTGTTGTACCATTTTTACTCTTTATCTAAATTCTTAACCATACTCTAAAACCCAATTCAAGTTCTACCTCTTACATAAATCCATTCTTATGGAGTAAGACTTTCATTTCAGATCTCATATAAACACTTTTCACATCTCATAAATTAACTTTGCTGAGGCAGAACATTATTGCATATTGATGGGTGCCTCTCACTACAGAAAGACTTGGGTTAAAGACAAACTTGAATACCTCCTGTTAGTATTAACCTAGGTAAATTATTTAACAATTATAATATCATAAATGACTCCCTGAAAGGTCAAATGAGTTGCTAAACTGAATTGGCTAAAAGACTTTTTGCACCATGAGTTCCCCAAAATAATGAAATCAGAGATTTGACAATGTATTTCTATGACTACATGTAATATATACATATATACTTATTCACACATACTTATATCTATGTATTTATCTATCTCTAATGTAATTATATGGGAAGAGTTTTGGTGTGTCTTTTTTGCTATTTTAAACCATATTATAAATTCTTAAATGGCAATAACAATAGCTTATTTAAATGCTGCATCTCTTATAGAACTTAAGGTTATAATTATCTGTTGCATTTAATTTTGATGTTGAAACCCTCAAAATCATAACCAGACTGTCTTTAAATAAGGGAAATAATCAATAATTAAAACCGACAGTATTTTGAGTGAGATAATTGGCAAGACTATCCAAATTAGCCAAAAAACATCGCCAAATAATTAATTCTAGCATCTGATTCTGTCATGGTACTGTCTATTTGAAAGGGTAATGAACAAAAATGAATAGAAGAAATGATTCAGAATTTGTGTAATGCATTAAGTACATAGCTAAATACAGCACTAATTGATAACACAGAGAAGGATCAATTAAAATGATCCTGCAGTTTGCTGTAAAATATAGTCAAAATTCAATGTGTTCACTGTGTCTGTATGTTATGTGAAGGCTAGCAATATGCTCTGTTCAAAGTAAACACATTGTCTTGTTACTAAAATTAATTGCCTTCAGCTGCATTAACAATAGTTTGATCAAGCAAAATGAAAGCATTGAACAAATCAACAATGAGCCCCACTTTCTTCTTACTTCAGAGCCATCACACTCCAAGATTAATAAATTTCAGAAGGAATAACTGAGTGTAGCATTTAGCTTAAAATTGTGATGAAGCATTTAGAACTGTTGTCCAAATAGGGAACATACTGGAATCATTCAGATTTTCTAAACAAGTTGGATAAAATTGACATAATGAGACAAACAATAATGGCAATAATTTTAAAAAAAATATGGGACTTTAAATGACACAATAGTGCTTATTTATCCACCTAAATGGGAACTGGGCTTGAATGCGTTTAACAATCCAACACAGTGTGGAAGAAGTTGTATGTGAGATATGGGTTGACACTATTGTCAGTTCTGCTGGCAGGTAGCAAGAGTATTTCAGGAAATCATGTAGAGTTAACTAAGATGGACGATTTATTCTTGGAAGTCTCTTTTTAAAGCTGCAGAGAATTAGAAAATCCTAATAGAGTGAGGGAGGAGTCAAATGAAATTTGTAAGATGTAGCTGGGCAACAGGAATCCAATTCTCTGGGTCCCTGATTGCCTATTCTTTGTGTATTTTGTATTTCTTTAGCATTCTAGTTTCTTTATTTTGGTGTCAGTGGAATTACAGTGACTGTGTAGCATACCTGAGGTGCTATTTGTCGTTTTCTATTGCCTCTTGTTTGGGAGCCAAACTGTCTATATCTGCTAGTGGGGCTGTGATGAAAGATTTTACCTATCCCTGAGAAACCATTTTTCTTCAATGAGAAAACATGAATATGTAATCACTAGTCTGCTTTAAAAAAGGTCAGGGACCCTACTAAGCATAATGATTTAAAAAAATCATAAATAAATGATACACCAGAAAACTTAAAAGTGGAAAAATAAAATGGCAGAATTAATATTTTGATGGAGAAGAAATTCAACACTTTAATATCAGCAATGGCAGAATCTGCCAAATCTAATTTTCCCCTCATTATTAAAAAAAAAAGATTCAGCTGCAATGAGAGTCATGCAAGCTTCATCAGATTTTTTTTCCTTTTATTAGACATGTCTATTTCCTGGCTGACTAATGGCAAAAATTGGCTGAAAGATTGACAATGAAAGTGAAACATCTAAGAAAAACTCTCTGTGAATATGTAATTCATCAAAATGTAAGCCTTGCAATTGAATGAAGCATTGACTGAACATAAGCAATAAGTACTGAATTCTGATTTAAGAGACCTGAGTTCTATTCCCAATTCTATTACAAACAAGCTTGACCTGGAGTAAGTTAAAAAAAATCAAATTTCAAGGATTAATGATGTTTTGGGTACAAGTATCCACTCAAACCACAGAGAGAAGATTTACTCCAACTCTTTTTTTTTAATCTTTTGTGACTATTGTTGGTGTCCTCCTGGAAATTCTTTACATTTTATTCCATAATTCCATATTCTCTAGCAGGCTAATTGCTTTATTTCCCAACTTTCTCACTTATAATTTAATCTCTCCCAGATTATTGGCTACACCTCTATTGTCTACAATCATGCTTATGTCACTCTCAACCTCAATAATTCTTACTGATCATTAATCTCTATTAGCTATTAACTCGTATATCTTTTTTTTTCTTTTGTGGCTAAACTTCTTGATCAGAACATCTAAAATTGCTGCTTTCATTTTTTTCCCTCTCACTCTTTTCTAAATTCTAAGCCATTTATTTTCTGATCTTATTGAATCAAATAGCTCTCTTAATTTACTTACAGTTTCTTAATTGTCAAACTTAATTGGGTTTGTATTTAATCTCCATTCTTCTTGACTACTGCAAAGGATGTTGCTTATATTCCTTTCCCTGGCATATCCTCTTCCCTAGGGAATTGTAACATCATTCTTGATTATCCCAATCATATGATCATTCCTTCTCAGCCTCTATGTGTTTCCCATAGACCTCTGTCTAGGACTTTCTTCTGTTTCCTCTCCATACTATGGCCCTTGAGGATATCAATGCTCTCATGGATTCAACTGTCACTTCTATATTGATGATTCTGAAATATGCTTACCTAATCTTAACTTCTTTGCTAACCTCTCACCACACGTTCTTCTAGTCTAATATCTCAAACTACCTATTGAAGATCTAAAACTGTATATCCCAAGACATCTTAAACTCACCATTTATAAAACAAATCATTATCTACCCCCACCTCCTCACCCCTTTTCTCTTCCAAACTTCCTTATTATTGTTGAAGGTACCACCACTTATCCCAAAATTCAGACTTGTTACCTAGGTGTCACTCTTAAATTCTTTCTCCCTTTGCCATTTCTTATCTAAGTTGTTAAAAAAAATCTAGTGACTTTGCCTCATGAACACCCTCTTCTCTTACCTGATATTGCTATCACATTGATTTATCCTCTCATCACCTCTTGTCAGTGTTATTTCAAAAGTTTGCTGGTTGAAGGGTCTTTTCACTCTAATTGACTCTCCAGTCAAAGGTCAAAATGACTTTCCTAAAGTATGGGGCTGACTTTAGTGACTCCCTATCACCTCCACAATCATCAAAATGATCTGATAAGAAATAGAGTGGTGGATCAATGGAATGATTAGTTATACAGTAGATTATAGTAAATGAACATAGGAATTTAGTATTTAAGTCAAGGTTTTGGAACAAGAACTTACTATTTAAGAAAAACTGCTGAGGGGGCAGCTAGGTGGCACAGTGGATAGAGTACCAGCCGTGAAGTCAGGAGGACCTGAGCTCAAATATGGTCTCAGACACTTAACATGTCCTAGCTGTGTGACCTTAGGCAAGTCACTTAACCCCAATTGCCTCAGCAAAAAATTAACTAATTAATTAAAACAAATAAATAAACTGCTGGAAAAAAGTTGAAAAAGATTTTGGCGGAAACTAGTTATAGAGTTATGTTCAAAGGGCTTTAAATCCCTGTATACCCTTTGGCAAAGCAATGTCATTTCTAGGTCTTTGTCCCAAAGAGATTTTTAAAATGTACCTATTTGTGAAAAAAATATTTATTATTATTATTTTTTGGAAGCAAAGAACTGGAAACTAAGGGCATTTCCAAATCTTTACCACGAAAAAGAGAAGAAATTTCTCATCTGAAATAATGAAAGAGATGGACCAAAAAATAACTGAAATGTCCACTACCTCCAGCTTCAAACTCTTCATGTTTAGGCAAAGTCTAAGTGGTAATAGAAGTTGATTATAAGTACTGGCAATATTTAAGTTTCATTGATAGCCAAGTGTATCTGAAGTTTTGTTCAGGTTATCTTTGAGTTACTATATTTGCTTTATTTTGGTGAAAAAAATAACACACAATATCCAGGCTAAGAGTTGGTGAATTCATTTAAAATTAGGGAATGGAGCTAAGGTATGTGTGAAAAAATCAACTGGAAGTAAAAACTAAGGAATCTGATATTTCTGAAGGATGGGCCAGAGTATAAAGTACTGAGTCCACACATTTCAAAAGAAGCAAGCTATTGTTTGAAACTTGGAAAAAGAAGGATTCACTAAGAAGTCAGTTTATTTGCTTAGTCTTTTTATCATTAGATTATGAGCTCCTGGAGAGTCAGGACTGTTTTTTTTTTCTTTGTATTGACATTGCTTTGTACATAATAGGTACGTAGAAAGTGTTTATTAATCACAAGCTCAATATGTGCAAAGCAATCCTATAGAGTTACCTTTAGAAGGTATTTGGTAAATATCATTGATCCTATTTCTTAAAAGACCAGTCATCGTCTAGCCCTGGAAAATGACAACATTCTCAGAATTAAGGCAAACCAAATCACTAAATTAAATATCTTTACTATTACAAGAACAAAAGTTTGATTGCTCATTTTTCTCTGAAGTATTTTTAAAATTGTTACTAAATATGATAGGCATTCTCAAATTATGCCTTTTGAAAGAATCGTTGTATCTCATTTAGTCATGACCACATTCTTTTATGTAGCTTCCTTCAAATTTTAAGTAAATACTTTGTGGAAGGTAGAGTGGAACAGGGAAAAGAAAGAGGTTTGGGTTTAGAGTCTAGAGACCTGGATTCATTTCTTGCATCAATAACTTACTAGCTATGAAAGCATGGCCAAATTTTCCTATCCCATGTCCAAAATAGGTGTATCAATACTTGGGTTAATTTGCTCATTGATTTATACCTGTAAGGGACATTAGAACTCTTCCCCAAGCCAATCTCCTTATTTAGAGCAGGAATATAAGATTCAGAAAGTTTAAATAATAACCAAAATCACGAGTTTGCTTTTGAATTCAGATTTAATCCCAAATCCATGATTCTTCATTAAAGGTTATTGTGAGAAGAGGGTGTTTCAAAACTTCAAGTGCTACTAAAGTGTTAATTCCTTTTTTTTATTTTGAAGAATATATTATAAAAAGCATTCATTCTCTGTACCTTATTTACTCAAAATCCTTCCATTGAAAAGGGAAAAAAGAAAGCAAATATAATTGGTATAATTAGAGATTAGCTTGTAATCATTTAAAAGATAAGTTACTAAATCTAACATTGCAAGATCACATTAAGTATATTCCCATGCTAAGTAGTTTTAAATTATTCCAGAAAGCTGAACTTTCCTTAAATGTTAAATGATATTTTATTGAAGTTACTATCCAGATATCGGGCTGCAGTGTTTCCTCATGAACAGAAGGTTCTACAAATGATATGTGTTCTAAAAAGTAGTTAAATATCAGAATGTTGAATTTGGAATCCCAAGACTCAGAGCACACAGAAAAGTATCAATCATTCCTGACCTTACTTATTCCTTTACATTTATGAAAAGGACACAGCACATACTCTTTACTGAAATATTCTTTCTCCAAATGTAATGATACTTCCCTGTAGAATTTCTTACAAATCTTTAAATGCTGAAAAGTGATCAAGATGTTTTGAATACATTCCTAAAACTGAAAATATTTCACTAATAATATTTATATTAGGTAATTCCAATGAAAATTTTAAAATTGAAATAGGGCAATTTGAATACAGGTGATGGATATTTCTTATTAAGGCAACTAGGGTGTCCTAAAGAAAATCACCTTATAATAATCTGCTCAGGATACATGATGGAGAGAACAAATCAATGCTAAGAAAGAAACATAGGGATCTAATACTTGCTTATTTCCTCAAGTATTATTGAGAGAATAATATCATGAAAGTGACAGTAATGTCACTGCAAATTTTCTGCTTGATATTTGTATACTGACGTGGGGAGAACTTTAAGGAGGCAACCGTTATCTTTTTGGCTCTTTTATATCCCAGAATTTAACACATAAGTGATTAAAAATACTATTGGGTTAGAGCACCAGCCCTGAAGTCAAGAGGATCTGAGTTCAAATCTGCCCTCAGATATTTAACACTTCCTAAATGTGTGTCACTAAACCCCA
>JAJPUD010013861.1:0-15618 GCA_023553655.1 Myrmecobius fasciatus | reverse complement strand
TGCCCTCAGATATTTAACACTTCCTAAATGTGTGTCACTAAACCCCAACTGCCTCAGCCAAATATATATATATGTATGCTTATTGACTAACTAACAAATTTCTATTGTTTTCAAGTAATGACACATCTAGGTAAAATATGTTTGTAACTTGAGGATTAGATTTAACAGATTCAGGAAGGCTTATAATTGGTTTGTGATTTTAAAAAATTAACCATGACTACTCATGAAACCATCTAATAAGTTAAATTGAAGAAATAAAGGAGTTTAATGTTACTCACATTATCTTTTAAAATAAGAAAATAATTTCAGGCCTTTTCCAATTCACTGACAAATTTTGTAATGCTCAGATTGAAACTTTTATTCAAAAAGTTGCTTAAAATAGCATATAAAGTTCTATATTTTCCTTTTAAAACATTATAAATTTGATGCTTTTACAAAAGAAGAACTAGAAGATATTATGAAAGACAAAATGAAGAACTTTGATTATGTTAAGTTAAAAAATTTTTGCACATGCAAATCCAACAGAAACAAGATTAAAAGGGAAATACATAGCTTTAAAAAATCTTTATTGCCAGTGTTTCTGAAAGATCTCATTTCTAAACTATATAAAAGAACTGTGTCAAATTTTTAAGAGTAGAATCATTACCCAATTGAAAAAATGGTCAAAGCACATGAATAATTTTCAGATGTCAAAATTAAATCTATCTGTAGCCATATGAAAAAGTGCAAGTTAAAGCAATTCTGAGGTACTTCCTCACATTTCTCAGATCGACTAAGATGGAAGGAAAAGATAATGATAAAGGAAGGAAAGGATATGGGAAAACTGGGACACTAATACATAATTGGTGGAGTTGTGAATTGATACAACCATTCTAGAGAGCTATCTGGGACTATGTCCAAGAGCTAACTGTGCCTTCCATTTGACCCAGCCGTGCCACTAGTAGGTCTGTATTCCAAGGAAATAATAAAGAAGGGCAAAGGATGGAGAGCAATTTGGAACTATGCTCAAAAAGTTATCAAATTGTGCATACCCTTTGACCCAGCAGTGTTTCTACTGGGCCTATATCCCAAAGAGATCTTAAAGGAGGGAAAAGGACCCACATGTGCAAAAATGTTTGTGGCAGCCCTTTTTATAGTGGCTAGAAACTGGAAACTGAAGGGATGCACATCAATTGGAGAATGGCCGAATAAATTATGGTATATGAATGTTATGGAATATTATTGCTCTATAAGAAACGACCAGCAGGATGATTTCAGAGAGGCCTGGAGAGACTTGCATGAACTGATGCTAAGTGAAATGAGCAGAACCGTTAGGACATTATACACAGCAACAAGACTATATGATGATCCATTCTGATGGACATGATTCTCTTCAACAATGAGGTGATTCAAACCAGTTCCTATAGTTCAGCGATGAAGATAGTCATATACATCCAGAGAGAGAGAGACCTGTGGGAACCGAGTGTGGTCCACAACATAGCATTTTAATGCTTTCTGTGACTGTTTGGTTGCATTTTGTTTTCCTTCTTAGGTTGTTTTTTTTTTCTCTTTCTAGATCCAATTTTTCTTGTGCAGCAAGATAACTGTATAGCTATGTATACATATATTGTATTTATCATATATTTTAACATATTTCACATGTATTAGGCTACCTGCCATCAAGGAAAGGGGGTGGGGAGGAGGAGGGGAAAAATTTGAAACAAAAAAATTTTGCAAAGGTCATAGAAAAATTACTCATATGGTTTGTAAATTAAAAGCTTTAATAAAAAAATAACGATTAGTTCAACAGTTAAAAAAAGAGAATGGTAAAGTAACCACATGTGCAAAAATATTTGTAGCAGATCTTTTTGTGGTAGCAAAGAATCAGAAAATGAGTAGATGCCCATTAACTGGGAAATGGCTAAATATGATATATGAAGGTAATGGAATATGATTGTTCTATAAAAATAACAAACAAGCTGATTTTAGAACGGCCTTGAAAGATTTGCAGGAACTGAGGTTGAGTGAAACAATCAGAACCAGGAAAACATGGTACACTATAACAGCAAGAATGTGCAATGATCAACTATGAAAGATTTGGTTCTTTTCAGTGGTTCAGTGATGCAAAGCAATCCCAATAAACTTCAGACAGAAAATTTCATTTGCATCCAGAAAAAGAAGGATAGAGATTGATGTAAATCACCACATGCTAAGTGTACTTTTTTATCTTTTTTTTCTCTCTTATGGTTTTTCCCTTTTGTTCTGATATTTCTCTCCCAACATGATTTATAATTATTAAATTATGTGTATAAAAATAAAAATAAAAAGAATGCTCATATATAAGCAGAAAAAATAGTCTTTACAAGTGAAGCTCTCCCCCCCCAAATGAATTAAAAATTTCTTTATAGTTAGTGATATGAAGACTACCTTTTTGGAGTAAAATAAAATGTCATTCTTGATTTAGAATACCTAACTTAACTATATTGGTCAGGTCTGGGAAATTGTACCATAAAGCAGAAGATTGAATCTAGTACAACTGTAAAGTGTAGGGGCTGTTGTTAGTATTACCTTTTCCTAAAATGACAGCAGCAGCCTTTTAAAATCAAAAACAGATTCTGAAAAGTTAACGTTAAACTGCCTAGGGAACTGCCAGAAATTGTGACAAGAACAAGCTAAAATGTCAGAAGAAAAAGAAATTAGAAAAAAATGCATGATATTCATTTTCCTTTCGGCCTCTGCCATGTTTGACATTGTTGATCATTCCTCACCATATGACATTCTCTCTTCTCTTGTTTTTTGCTATACTGACCTTTCCTGATTCTCTTACTTTTTAAACTGATTCTTGAGGTTTTTTTTTTGTTCTTTCCCATGCTTCCTTTTTTTTTGCTTATAACAATTATCTTGTACTATTATGACTTCATACAGCATAGGAATGGAAAAGGGGTGTCATTCAAATCAATCAATCACCTCACTCTAAATAAACAATAAGATGCTCAAGGCCTGATATATTTATCCAGTGAAAACAACTATTAAATCAACTAATCACAAGCATTAGACTAGCTGTAAAAAATCCTTAGTCAATTAGGAAGATTATTTTTTTTCTTATTCCTTAGAGGAAATATGACAATGCATGGAAAGTTCATTGGGATTAATTGAAGTTAATTATTGCAATTAGAACTTGCATTAAAACTTCAGTCTACTTCAGAATCTAATTTCCACTGTCTAGCTTACAAGAGAAGGCTTTTTAAGCCAAATCTACTGGGAAGGAATGTCTTGGGATGGTTGGAGGGGCAGGGAAAGCTTAATCTACACTCTTGCCCTTGACCGGAAGATGATCTTGTGAGCTTTAAAATATCTGAAGATTTTGGTCTTTTTATAGTCATTTACAGCAGTGGCAGCAATGAGAAGTGAGAACATAGTCTTCGTTGGGAATTGAGGACAAAGTAGAACCATTAAGGAAAGAAAACTTTATGACTCTAGGAGGACTCCAGCAGAGAAATACATCATACCTAGGGAGAACTTAATGACACCTAGATGGGAAGATAAGGACTTTCAGTAACTAGAAACTGTGCATTGCTCTTTGCCACAGATTCTCACAAAACCTAAGGCTATGTTCACCTAGATTCTGTATGTCTTTGTGGGAGATCACATCACTTGCTTTAGGGGATGTTTTGTTTTTCTTACCAGACTACTGTAGTAAATAACCATTTCTAAATAGCTGATTAAGTCTAAGTAGCTAATCAATGGTGGAAACAAGCAGAGAGAGAAATAACCCCTTAGGTTATTTCTAGATATAAACATCTTAGGTTATCATTGGAATTTAGTCACACTTTGATGACTTGAGCTGCTAACTTGAGTATGGGTATGAACATAGGTATAGATAGCTTGATTATAGGTAGGAGCATGAAGAATCTATAATGGATATGTGTGTGCACCCCCCCATATATATGTGTGTACATATATATATATATATCCACACATACATACATATCTACATATACATAAAAATATATATATGTATATATATATATATGTATTATGTATGGATGGATATATAGTCATATAACCTGAGAATAAAAGATTCAGAAGCCTACTGCCACACTAATTTCTTCCTCCTTCATGGTTAATTATTTAGTAAATCAACAAGTGTTGATTTTGTATTGACTGAAGGTTAGGCACTCTGGTAAGTGCTAGCAATACAGAGAAGTGCAAAAAACATTTTTTTCTTTAAGGAATTAATATTTTGGTATTCTAATGGTGAATATATGTTGATATACACATATATTAATATATCTATATATGCAGTATACATGTGTGCACACATATACATATGTATATGTCTAGAGAAAGTGAGAAACAGAGAAATATAAAAGCCAGCAACAGAAAGACAGAGAAAGACTGAGAGACACCAAATTCTAAGATGTGAAGACAGACAAAATAATAGAATGTACGAGGAATACTTAATGAGGTAGACTGGAAGGATCATCGAATATGTGTAGAAGAGCAGATTATAAGAAGATTGGAATGATAGATGGAGATAGGTTATGAATGATTGAAGTGATGGAGAATTTTGCATTTATTCACTATTTACCTGAGTAGGAAGATGGCATTGTCAGTTCCATGCTTTAGGAATATTGATTTGGCAGTGATGGGAATATAGAGAGAAGACTATCTCAATATTCTAGGCAAGAGCTGATGAGAGCCTGAACTAGATGGGTGGTTGTTTTCATGTGAAGAAAAAAAAATAACAAAAAAGGAAAACAAATGACAAGATTTGTCCATGAGTGGTATATGTCTAGTAAATGAAGAATAGAAGATAACATTAATTTTCTTAGTTAAAGTGAATAAGAGAATAATAATTCTACAGTAATGGGGAAATTTGAGGGTGGTGGTGTTGAAGATAAAAATGTAAAGTTCTCTTTTGAATATATTGAGTTTCATATGCTGGTGGTAAAGATGTTGTTAGAAGAGTTCAGCGCCTAATATTTACATCTGGAAAGCAGTCAGATTATCAGCAAGCATTCATCAAGCACTAATGATGTGCCAAGATCTATTCTTGGATATAAAAAAATACAAAACCCCTTTCCCTGATCTCAAGGAACTCTTGTTCTAATAGGAGAGACATCATGTTTATAACTAGATATGTATACACTACAATACACATCCTGTTTCTACATTATTGTTAGTATCCCTATTTTCTTCTCAGATGTTAAGTCTTGGAATGAAATGGACTCATCTAATACTTCAAGTATTTACAATATGGATAATGGTATCATATTTTCATATGTCCTAATATCTTCTGTGGCTTCTGTTGCTTTCAATATTATCTTCAATTCAATTTTACCAAAATCAAAGAATGTGGATTAAGAAAATAATTATCAACCTATATATGTATTTTCCATTTCTACAATATGTTTATTTTTTTTTCATTTGAGTGACTCCCTCCACAAAAAACAAACAGGTAAAATATTGACTTAAGATAGCCCTACATGACTCTTTTAAATTCTCAGTGTTCTAGGTAACTTTTTAAATCTATAAATTAAAAAGCATTCATTTGCTTGAATATATAGAGTTCTTTACTAAGCGATTCTTATGCCAATGAAATAATAGATTTGGTAAAAAAAAATAATACCTTCATTAAATGCATGAAATTTACAAATTACATAGAAAATCACTGGTGCTAGAAAAGCTGCAATAAAGACACTGAAGCTAATCAATTGCAGATAATAAACATTAAAGGGTTAAATTTAATTTTGCTGTACAATCAGAGGGAAGGACATGCTGAATCACATTAGAGTAAATCAAAGTGTATTGAATGCTCCTTCATTAAAGGAAATCAATACTTCAATTCTTCTATGGATTTAGTTTCATCAGGCTTAGATTGTATATCTCTTTTCCCTTAATGAGGGCAAATGGAAACCATTCCATGCTTTTTCATATTGTATCATTCTATAAAATTCTATAACTCCTTGTAATTTAAAAACTTTTTAATTCTCATAATATTTTCTAGATAACAGTCAAGTACTTGACCATTCTCCATCGGTAAGCCAATCCATCTTTCCTTACTCCTTCCATCTTTTCTTGTCTTCTTAAACAAATTGTCTACCTAATCACCCTTCCTTGTTTAATTTCAGTCTTTCCTCATGTGCTAGTTCCTTTTCTACTGCTTAAAAACATATCTGATTCGTTCCATCATCCTTCAAAAAAGCTTCTTTAAATACTCAAGTCTCCTTTAGCTATTATTCAACATCTCTCTTCCCTTTCTCAACCAATTTTATAGAAAAAAAATTATCTACAGTCATTATCTTAGTTCCTTCACATCTCATTCATTTTCAACCCTATGTAATCTGTCTTTCCAACCTTATTATTCACCATTACTCTCCCAAAATTATCAATAATTTTTAATTACCAAATCTGATGTTTCCTTTTCTCTTTACTTTTCCCCTTCCTTCTATGCATTATTTTATATTATTGTTCATTTTTGGTAAAACGTCTCATGCATAGTAGGTTCATAATAAATTCTTTGTAACAATTTGACTGCCTGATAATCTGAATACTATTTCTTCTTTCAGATTTTGTGATATTTTTCCCTCTTATTTCTCCTATACTTCTGACTATTTTTTATATCTATTTCTAACTAAGGATCTACATGAGAGGCTATCTTGGACCTCCTTCCCTTATTTCTCCTTATTGTCCAAATTAATTACTTAATCAAGAATAATTAATTTAATGTTTATTCAATGCACATCACCTAAATCTTTACATACCGCCCTGAAAATCTTATAGTATAGTTTAAAGGTTTAAGAGCTTAAACTGTCCCTAATCTCTCTCCTGAAATCTAGCTCAGTATCACTAATTGCTTATCAGACATTTATAACTGGATGTATCTCAAGGATCTCAAATTCAATATAGTTAAATCATATTTTTATCGTCATACCTATTTATCTGTACTTTCCCTCTTCCTGGCTAGAATATTCCTATCTTTCTAATCACTTAGGTTCATAATATTTCTGTCATCCTAGACTCATTCTCATTCATCCTACTTGTCTGTCAATTGTTGCCATTTCTACCTTTAATTTTTATAGTTTGTCTCCTCTCTATGCAGTCAATAGTCCATATGAAGTTCTCAACTCACCTCATGTGGACTATCAGTTTAAAATAGTCTCCCTGATTCGTTTTTTTTTTCCTTTCTAACCTGAACCCACAGGTTTGTTGTTCTTGTTGAATCATTTTAATCATGTCCAACTTTCCATGACCTCATTTTGGGGGTTTTCTCTGCAGAGATATTGGAATAGTTTGCTATTTTTTTCTCCAGCTTATTTTGCAGAGGTGGAAGTGAGGTAAACAGAATTAAGTGATTCACATAAGTAGTAGTTAATTAATTTGATGTCTATGGAGATTGTCAGGAAGATAGTATGCTTCTATCATTCAGGTTAGGTTCAAAATTAGCACCTGTACTATAGTGAAGTAAGGAAGGATCCAACCTCTTACTTGTTTCTTCTTCCTTTGACCAAATCTGAATGACTACTTTGCTTATAAAATCTATGGCTAAACATCCATATTCTTTAGCTCACAATTAGAAACTTTGTCTGCAAAGTACCTAACTTTTGCAGGAATAATTTAAAACTTATTTCACTAGTTCCATATTTTCCATACTTCTTTTTTGAGTTCTCCAACCTTCCACCCACTCTCAGCTTGTGATACTGATTTGGATAATTCTGTATTTCAGTCCTTTTTCTTTTTAAATTTCTGTTTGAATCACTTCTCCCCTTCTTTCTTAGAATAGTCCTTTCTTCTTGATAACTAGTATGGTGAAGTATAGTGAATTATTCTTTTGATATTTTTACTTTCCTAAGGGGAGATAATATTGTGTTTTTAATGAATAAATAAGTATTACTTGAAGTTGGAGGAAATAGTGGTTTGTTCTGTAAAGAGCACTGACATCTCCCTTGTCTCCCATACTCACTGGAAGCAAAACATCCAGTTCTATCTTATTGCAAATAAGATTAGTAGGTCCTTGATACAACAAACCTGAATGCCAACAAATATTACCTTAAGCTATTGTGAGGCCTTAATTACATTTCTCACCTATGTCTACTTCTTTCTGCTATATTTTTCTTGAATTTTTCTTCTCTAATCAAACTTCAGTATCTGAAATCTGTCAGATGATGCCATTATCCTCCTTCACTGTCTTATGACCTCATTTATTAATTAGGAATTAGTATGTGATCATCTTTGAAGTCCCTTGCAGTATTACATCTAAGATCTTATGATCTTTTTATTTAACTGAATCTTCATTATGAATTCTGGTTGCATTCAAAAAGAAAATGTTGATGTTAGCATAGTTCATTTTCTACAGTATTATATAAATTCATCTCATTATCTTAAAGCAACTCAGCACAATTTCATTAAGCAATTACAATGGGTAAGGGCCCTTTGTACTGCAAAAACCCTTAGAGATGATCACATCCAACTTCATTAATAGATGAGGTCACAAGCCACTAAAAGCAGATAATAGTATCAGAGAGATTCTTAAATCTGATATTACAAAAAGCTGAGGAAAATATCTGGGAGACAAAGAGGTGGGAAAGGCATTGAAATCTTTATGAAAGAAGAGAAGGCTTGGATCATTCATTTATGGTAGTGGACTAACAGGGCTTCTTAAGCTTTTTCTACTCTCAGACCTTTTTTGCCCAAGAAATTATTATGTGATCCCAAGCACATACGTATATAGAATAAGTAGACAAATAAAACTTTTATTGATAATAAATTGTAAATTTGTGACCCTCACATTCAGTTATGAGACCGCACATGAAGTTGTGACCAATTGTTTAAGAAGCTGGAGTAATCAATAGTAGAAGAAATTTGAAATATAGTAGAAAGTTCTGAGTTGTTATATAAGCAGCCAAGATATGAAGGACTTTAAAAAGTCAACCAGAGGATTTTATATTTGATTCTGGATAGACACTAGAATTTTGGATTTTTTGCTTTTTAGGAAGATCAGTTTGAAAATGACTGGAAGATACAGTGGAATGGGGAAGAGAGTTAAAGTCAGAAGATCAACCAGAAGGCTATTAAATGTATGATTTTTAGTGCCCCTCATTTGATCTTTTATCCTGATCTGTCCCTATTATTTCTTAAGGAAAAAGGTATTTTTAAATTTTATTTTAATTGAATATCATGATAGTCTTTATAATAGCTTTTTAGTTTTCAAAATATATGGAAAGGTATTTTCCAACATTCACCCTTGCAAAACCTGGTGTTCCAAATTTTTCTCCCTCCCTCTTCCATTCTACTCTTCCCTAGACAGCAAATAATCCAATATAGGATAAACATGTGCAATTCTTCTAAACATATTTCCATATTTATTATGCTGAACAAGAAAAATCAGATGAAAAGGGGGAAAATGAGAGAAAAAAAAACAAGCAATCTATCAACAACAATATCAAGAAAGGCAAGTATACTATATTGTAATTGACGTTCAGTCCCCATAGTCCTTTCCCGGGATGCAGAGAGGTCTCTCCATGGCAAGTCTATTTGATTATCCTGAAACACCTCATTGTTGAAAAGATCCATCCATCAGAGTTGATCATCACATAATTTTCTTGCTGTTATGTTCTTTTGGTTCTCCTCATTTCAATTAGCATTAATTCATGTAAATCTCTCCTGGCCTTTCTGAAATTCCAGTTCTTTGACACAACAAAATATTTTTTTTAAAAATCACCTATTCACTAAGCTCCTGCCTGTGAGTTCCAGTATTTATATAGGTATCCCTTTGACATCAGAGTTTATTATAAGATTTATACTCTTAAATTGCACTGTTGATAGAAGCTGACATGTATTCTTTTTTACAGGACCTTCAATAACTTAAAATTACTTCCATGACATGATGAGTGAGTGTAGATTTAATTTTTTTGATGGAAATGCTGCTTGTTTCTGAAATTATCTATTGAAAGAAAAACTGGAATGAGAGGAAAGTGAGCAATGCTTGTTACTCTTATCTGAATTGATTCAAGGAGAAAAGAATATGCATATGCATTGTTGGGTGCAGAATTTAATCTTATCCAAAAAGGGAGTGGGAGGAAAAGAGTATAAGAAAACAGTGATGGGGAATAGTGAAAGTAGATTAAAGGAGAAAATGTCCAGAAGCAAAAGAAATTCTTGAGGAGGCAATAGAACAACAACAAAAAAAGATAAAGATAAGAAAATAGGATGAAGAGAAACATGCATTTAGCAATCATAATTATGAATGGAATGGGATGAACTTACTCATAAAATGGAAGAAGATAGAATGGATTTGAAACCAAACTCCAACAACATACTGAAAAACACATGAACTAGAAAGATGCACACAGAGTTAAAATGATAAACTGAAGCTGAAGCAAAAAAAAAAAATCAAATTTAGCATTTCTGAACTCTGACAAAGGAAAAACAAAAATAGACCTAAGAAAGAGAGATAATCAAAGAAATTATATTTTGCTAAAAGGTGCCACAGATAATTAACTTACTGGAAAATTTGTACCTCTGCATACTTACATCAGAGACAGAGAGAAAAAGCAGATCAATGAATTGCATATTTAACTAAAATATAGAAAAATGAACAATTAAATTGCCTCCCCCATTTGACTCCATTTACATTCAATATCCATAGTTCTTTTTCTGGATGCAGATGGTTGGTTTTCTATCCATAGTCTACAAGGATTGCCTCACTGAATCACTGAGAAGAACCAAATCTTGCATAGTTGATCATTGCATATTCTTGCTGTTATTATGTATAGTATATTCCTGGTTCTGCTTGTTTCACTCAGCATCAGTTCGTGTAAAATTTTTCAGACCTTCTAAAATCAGTTTGTTCATCCTTGTTTATTGAACAATAATATTCCATTACCCATTACCTTTATATATCACAACTTGTTCAGCCATCCTCAAGTAATAGCATTTATTCATTTTCTAATTCTTTGCTATCACAAAAAAACTACCACAAACATTTTTGCACATGAGGGTCCTTTTCCCTCCTTTATATGACTGATGCTTTATAATACAATTTCAGGTCTAGTACTACTAAACAACATCCTTTTCATTTTTTTTCCATTAACATCCCTAATATCCTTAACATTTTGTTCTTACAGATAAATTTTGTCATTATTTTTTCTAGCTCTATAAAATAGTGTTTTTTGGAAGTTTGATTGGTATGGCATAGAATAATTAGAGCAATTTAGAAAGTATTGTCATTTTTATTATTACATTAGCTTATCCTAGTCATGAGCAATTGATATTTTACCAGTTGTTTAGATCAGACTTTATTTGTATGAGAAGTGTTTTTAATTGTGTTCATATACTTCCTGACTTTGTCTTCGCAGATAGATTCCCCAATATTTCATTTTGTCTGCAATTTTTTAAAATGGAATCCCTTTCTATCTCTTGCTGCTGAGCTTTGTCAGTAATATATAGAAATCCTGATGATTTGTGTGGATTTATTTTGTATCTTGCAACATTGCTAAAGCTATTATTTATTTCAAGTAGGTTTTTGGAGGCTTTTCTAATATTCTCTAAATATGTCATAAATCATATGCAAAGAAGTTTTGTGTTTTCCTTACCTATTCTAATTTCTTTAGAATTTTATTAATTTCTTTTTCTTTTCTTATTGCTAAAGCCAACATTTCTAATATTATATTGAAAAATAGTGGTGATAATGGGCATCCTTGTTTCAACCTGGATCTTATTGGGAATTAATCCAGTTTATCTCCATTACAAATAATGCTTGCTGTTAAATCCAATAGCTAATTACTGGTTTAATTTCTCTTTTCATTCATGGCAAGTTTACCATTTTCATTTTAAATGCTGGAGATTCAGTTTCATTATTTTCTTTTTTTAATCAAAGATATATTTATTTTTTAGTTTTTCTTTTCATTAAACAACTCTCAGTTTTATTAAATGGTTCAATATTTTTCTTTTAAGTTTCAATATTATTAATCTCTCTTGAATTTCAGAATTTCTATCTTTGTTTTTAATTGAGGGTTTTTCATTTGTTCTTTTTCTAGCTTTTTAGTTGCATACCTAACTCATTTATCTTATTTTTCTCCATTTTATTCATGTAACGATTTAGAGATACAAAATTTCTCCTAAAAACTGATTTGGTTGCATGCTACAGGCTTTTGGTATGTTGACTTCTTATTATCATTCTCTTGGATTAAATTAAGGATTATTTTTGTGATTTATTGGATGATCCACTCAGGGCTATATATATTTAATTCAATAGCACTAATATTCCAATATTAAGATACCCTTCATCAAGATGTATTATCCTCCCTTGACACTTTTAATTAGATTTATTTTTACTTTTGTTTTGCCTAAAATCAGAATGGCTACTCCTGCTTTTTTTACTTCAACTGAAGCATAATAAATTCTGCTCCAGTCTTTTCCCTTTACTCTGCATTTCTCTCTCTTTTTAAAATGTATTTCTTGAAAACATATTGTTGGATTCTGTTTTTTAAACCATTCTGCTATTCACTTCTCTTTCATGATAGAGTTCTTTCCTTTCCCATTCACAGTTATGATTACCAGTTCTATATTTCCCTCCATCCTATTTACTCCCCTGTATTTACTTTACTTTTCTCTTTCCATCCTATCTTTACTAGTATTGTTTATTTTATTTTTTGACTTACCCCACTCACTACTTTATCTTCTATGACACTTCCACCTTCTCTTACCCTTTACTTCTATTGTTTCTGCCCTATCTCTTATCCAGACTTTCCCTTTTCTTTCTTCTTTCTTGTCCTAATTCTTTACAGGATTAGACAAATTTCTATACCCAACTGAATGATTATGCTGTTCCCTCTTTGAGCCAAAACTGATGCAATCAAACTTCAGACAATGCCCATCCTCTTCCCCTCATTCTTTCAATTATAACAGTTTTTTTGTGTCTCTTCATATAATTTAATTTGATCTATCTTCCCTTTCCTTTTCTCCCAGTACAATCCTTTTTCCACCCATTTATGTCTTTTTCTTTTGATATCTTCACATCAGAACCATTCACAATTCCACTCTCTGTTCATATAATGCCCCTTCTATCTGCCCCAGTAACAGTAACAAGAGTTACAGTAATCATTTTCCCATCTAGGAATGTAAACTGTTTAATCTTTAAATAATATATATTTTCCCACATTTACCTTTCTATGCTACTTTCGAGGCCTGTGTTTGAAGGTTAAATTTTCTGTTTAGTTCTGGTTGTTTCAATAGAAATGATGGAAAGTACATTATTTCATTGAAGATCTATTGCCTCCTCCAAAAGATGATGCTCAGTCTCACTGGGTAGTTCATTTTTATTGTAATTCCATGTCCTTTGCCTTCTAGAATACGGTATTCCAGGCTGTCCAATCATTTATCATAGAAGCTGCAGACCCTGGATAATACTGATTGTTGCTGCTTGGCATTTAAATTGTTTTTGTCTGACAGCTAGCAATATTTTTCCTTGAGATTGTAGTTCTGGAATTTAGCAACAATGTTCCTTGGAGTTTTCCATGTGTGATTTCTTTGTACAAGTTATTGATGTATTCTTTCAATGAATATTTCCCATTCTATTTCTAGAATATTAGGGCATTCTCCTTGTTTATCTCTTGAATAGTGGTATCTATCTAGGTTCTTTTTCTTCTTCATGGCCTTCAGGTAGACCAATATTTTTAAATTGTCCTTTCCAAATCTATTTTACTGGATATTTTCCTTTGTGGACATTTTGTCTTTCTCTGTTTTTTTTTTCTTTCCTGTCATCATAGTTGCTTTTTATGGTAAAGGTTCTTTTTTTTTTAACTTTTAAGGTTCAGCTCAGCTCTTGGGGTAAAGGGGGAACTGTCCAAACTCTCTGTGTAGCTCTGCACCGTGACTTTGATCACAAAGTTTTCTTGTATTTGCAGGGGCTCCTCTTTCCAGGAAACAGCCTGGTTTCCCAGAATTTGTCTTCTGAACTGGGACTGTGGATTGCCCTACTGATTTGCTGTGCAATTCCCAGGACCAAGTGTCTCAGTTGCTGATCTACAATGATTAACTCCCTCTTCCTGGCTTTCCCAGACTCTGAGTTGGGAGGAACACCCCTTTTATCTCAGTGAGACTGACCTTTCTTCAAGTTTTTCCAATCTACCTTGAACTGGAGAGAGATTTCATTCTGTCAGAGTTTCTTCAGAGACTTGCTTTCATATGGTTTTTGAAGGAAACTGTGAGAATTCCAGAAGCTTCCTGTCTTTACTCTGTCATCTTGGCTTGACCCTCAGAAGCACCATTAAAATCTATTAAAAAAGAAACCACAAATACCAAAGGAGAGATTAGTAAAACTGAAAGTTGAAATAACCAGTTCTGAAAGGTCAGGATTTTCTCATGTTGAAGAGAGTTCTGATTCAAGTTAACACAATAGTTTTGTTGTTTGTTATTGGTGCTACTGCTATTGTTTCTCTCCAATTTGCACGCCGCCCTCAAACAAAAACAAAAAAAAAAAAAAAAAAACAAACTGTCCAGGGCAAAATTGCTTACCCCAGGTTACAGTGTCTTCTTCCTAGTACCTCACTCTCCAGGATATTCCAATGTAAGTGCTTACTTAGCCATAGCATTTTGTAATTCTATAATATCTATTTTTTTCTGCAATGAAGACACATTGAACTTTCATTGTATATTAAAACAAATAATTACTGAGGTTTTAAATTATCAACAAAGTTTCTCTTAAAACAATTTGTGCTGTTACATCTAAAGAGGTTCAGGTATTATTTAAAATGGGAAGAAATTATCTCTAAGAAAAAATAATGCAGATCTTATTAGTGGAGTTGTGAGATGTTCTGATCATTCTGGAAAACAATTTGGAACTATTTACAAATGGCTATAAAACTCTACATGCCATATAATCCAGTATTGTCATTAATGGGTGGGTATCCAAAGAAATTATAAAGGAGGGAAAAGGGCCCACATGCACAAAAAATGTTTGTAGTAGTGTCAAAGAATTGGAAAATGAGTGAATGTCCATCTATTGGGAAATGGCTTTAAAAGTAATGGCATAGGGGCGGAGCCAAGATGGCAAACTGCAGAGAGCATTCTCTGTGAGCTCCTGAGACCTTCCCTCAGACCCAGACAAATTGAGCCTCTGAACTGGTTCTGGAGTGAGGGTTCCACCAAACACTTGGACTAAAACACACTTCTATCAACAATCTACTTTGAAAAAAATCCAGAGGTTAGGCTCAGGGGAATCAGCCACTGGCAGCAATCAGATGCCAGCATGCCCTGGGCGGAAATCAGGCTGCAATAGAGGGGTGGATTTTAGGCACCCAGAAAGCCCCTGGAAGACACCTGGGTCACTTTGCTCTGCTTGTGGGCAGGTGCTTTGGCAGATCTGCCTTTGGTAAAGGATGGATTGAGAGCAGCTGAAAACATAGTCCTAGTGCAGATCTAGCCCGACCAGCCTCAGACCAGAAGTCAACACAGCAAACTGCCCTAGGGCAAATTGAAACTGCGGCAGTATTCCCTGGTGGTGACTGATACCTCAGCTCAAAATTATGAGTAAGAAGCAGAACAGAGCTCTCACCATAGACAGCTTCTACGGAGAAAAAGTACAGCAGTCCCCAGATCCTGAGATTCTGAAAACAATCCCAGATGAAGCCACAA
>JAJPUD010013860.1:17183-42678 GCA_023553655.1 Myrmecobius fasciatus | reverse complement strand
TAAGTCCCTGACCCTGACCAGTGGCCTTTTCTCCTTGGCCTCTGGGCAGCCCTGGACACTAGGGAGCTAGCTCTCCCCTTCCAGATGTTGGGAAGAGGCCCCTGGGCCTTTCTCTGGCCAGAGCCTCCTTTCCTGATTGCCATCAGGGGCTCCCTGCTAGCGGAGCTATCCCCCAGGGTTCTGTCCCAGGCACGCTTCCCCCTGCCCCATCTCAGCAGCACCCCGGGGGTTAATGGCCATCCCCTCATTCCCTGTTTCATGGCATCTCTCCAGATTACTAAGAGTTCTTAAAATGTGAACTTGGGCTCCGACTGGATCCCCAGCCACCATAAAAGGCCCCTCCGGCCCGGTCCTGATTCGGGAATTGTCTGCTGTGACTGATTTCATTCAGCTCTAGTTTGGGCGTCCCCCACGCGCCCATCAAAATACTTTATAAGGCCACTGGGAGGATGATTTAGAAATCAAAGAACCACAACGACATCCTGGCTTACAAATTTGCTTCTCAATCTTTTGCTTTAATCTTAACTTTCAACTAATTTCCGGATCTGCCTTTCCCCTCGTCCATCTCCAACGTGGCCGGTGTTGAAACCAGAGGGGAAAAAGGAGATTTGTCCTCCTTTAGGCCCCTTTTGGGGGCAAGTTTATTAGTTTCCTTAGCCCATTTCTTTGGGTTGATCACACCAAAAGGAAAAAAAAATTAGTAGGGAGCCCCTGATGAATGGCACAGGTAGCAGCCGCCCCAATCTCCCATTCTGGGAGAGATTGTCCCGATTTGTCTAAGGTCCCTTTCTATCGGACACAAAGAACCACAGTTCCTCAGCTTCGGCATTTACCGAGTTTCCGCCTGCCAACCTTAAATCCCAACTGAACTTCTAAGTTTTTCTCCAGGAGACTCTGCCCTCAAGATCATGGTCCTCCATGTAGTACCAGATTGATTTTTAAGCTGTGGGCCCAGGTGATCCTTCCGCTTCCTAATTTTTTTCCTAACACTGAAGATCTTTGCACAGAACTGCCAGGCAAAATCGGATCCACCCATTTTAGGTGCTTGGATTTCGTATCCGCCTCTCCTGCTTGAAGAGCCCTAAGTTCCATTTCTCTAGAGTCTCTTTTCCAGAGTGCAAGCCCAGGAAGAACGTTTGTTCTAAGCTGATTTGGGGAGTACTCAATAAAGTTCCGTGATTTCCTAAGCGATCATGACTTCCACACTCTGGCCAACACCAGCCCCTAAACCCCGTGGTGCCGATCCCAACTTTGCCCAGCTCACTGCCTCTTTCTTTTGGTACCCCCATGGTGGGGAGCTGCTTCCCTCCCGTCTGCCTGACCCCATCTCTCTCGCCTGACCAGGAGCAGTTGGAGGGATTTTTCCTAAGAGAATTGGGCCAGATTCCCGAGGACCCACTTTATTGAGGTCCTTCTGAGAAGTCCCCCCAACTGAAGGTGCTGGGGATTACCTCCCCCAAATGTGAAAGGGGGAGCACGTTCCCGTCTGCCTAGCAGCTGCTTCCCTGGGCATTCTTCCTCCCTCAATACTGTATTATTTCCTTGGGAAATTCTTGGACATTGCCAAGTCTTGACTTTGGGGCTTATGGGGGGCGGATCCTGAGGGGGAGCCTAAGGCCAGCCCAGCAGGGCCTAGAAGTACTTTATAAGTGAACAATTTGTGCTTTCCTTGAAAACTTTCTGAAAATTTAGCTCTGATTGTGAACAAGTGACTTCATCTAAGTCACTGTCCATATTTCCTTAGTCAGAGGGTGGGCTTGCTCCCCTGGTCACCTGCCTTGACAGATTAGGGGAGGCTCCCCCTAAGCCTCCAAATGACTGCTCCCTCAGAGGGTTGTCAGAGCAATGGAGTGGGGAAGCTCTCCCCCACATCCTACCCACGCTGGGATTGATCACAGGATGGGTTCCTCCACAGGCTGTGAGCCACTGAATGTTCCCTTCCCCCAATTTGAGAGATTTCTCTCCCCAACAAGAATCATTTCCTTACTCCTTGTTAAAGAAACCTAAAGGCAACAAATCCATCTGAACCCTGCCAACAGCAAGTTTGGGGGGCTAGCTGCCGGAAAATGAGGAGCTAGCGATTCCACTGCTGACTCTCCCTGGTCTCAACAACAGGAAAGAAAGAAAAATGGAGGACACCCCCCCCATCCATATTTTAAAAATTAAAATTATGGCCATATAGAGAAAAATACATATAATTTGAGTGCTCCAGGCTTATAAACTGGGATTACTTAGTCATAAATTCAAATAGTCACTCAGCCCAATGGGGACCCTTTAAATGGAAATGAATTTAGGGTAAATCAAGGCACATTCGAGGGAGAATTTGGGTGTAGTGGAGTCCCACCTCCCCAGGCAGTGTCCTAGGGAGTCACTGATAAAAATCCCACCCTGTGTGCACTTCTTTTGTGGGTCCTTGCAGGGCTCAGTCAAAGGAGGCTGGGGTCCCCACATGGTTGACCCTGGATCCCACCTACAAGAGTTCTGAGCCCATGGCACTGTACCAAAGGTCCAGGGTTCCCCCTAGTGCTGCATGTCCCACTTCTTTCTCACCATTGGAACTGCTAAACCAAATATGGGACCACTCCACCAACTGACCAGCCATGTCTAAGATGTCAGAGGGTCACAAGCTGGTCCTAAGATGGTCAGATGGAGGGATGTCGGTGGGCCCTTCCATGCAGGTGAGTCACCCTCACAGCACGGGCCAGGCAGAGAAAGGCTGGAGGGCCTCCCTCCAACTTCCTGTGGTCAAGCTCCTGTGTCTGAGACCCAGAACTGGGACAGGGTTCTAGTGCATCCATGAATAGACTGGGGCTCTAGGGCAGACCCTCAGACTTCCCATGCTGGCCCCCTCTTCCACGGAGGAGTCCTCCAAATAATATGCCTTGGGTGGGTACAACAGGTAGGCCTGGGGTCTACCTGCCCCCACAGACATGGCCCCCCCCACAGCAGATGCTTAATCATGCCTCCATGGGGGGGTCTCAGCCTCCCATTTTCATGTGGCCAATTAAAAAGCTTTAATTTAGCACTGTGTGGGTGCATGGGAGGGGGGCCAGGGATCTGATGCCAACAGTACTCGGCCAGCCGGCATTTAGTAGGTGTCTGCTGTGTGCAGCAGGAGGGGTGGGGAGGTTTCAGTACCTACTAGTCCTGGATTCTCCCCCAATCAGGTAAAGAACCCTGAGCAGGGGGATCTCTAAGCACCTTTAGGCTCTGGACTGTGTCCCCCCTTTCCTCCCTCCAGTTCTTCAATCAGCACATAATAGGCTCCTAATGTGTATATACAAGAGGGGATCTCTTAGCACCCTGAGGTTTCTCCCTCCCCCCTCCAGTTTCAACCAGCACTTAGTAGGTACCTGTTGTATGCACAGGAGGAGTAGGGATGTTTCAGTATCTTCTAGACCTGGGTACTGTCCCAGTCAGTAAAGGAGCACCGAGCAGGTACCTACTGCATGCAGGCATAAGGAGGATTATTTTTTTAGGCTCTGCATTGTGGCCCCCCCCCCCCCCTCCCTACAGTTATTCAGCCAGCACTTAATAAGCACCAGCTGTGCGGCTTGGGGGAGGAGAATCTCTAAACAGCCTCCCCTTCCAGGCCCCGCCCACAGCAGGCGTCGTCACGGCCCCGCCCACCAGGCTATCTCCATGGAGACACCAAACCCTTTCCTACCTCCCGCCCACGCGTTACCATGGAGATCAGGCACAACACCTCCTTGGTCGGTCGTTGCCATGGAAACCCGCGCTCTCGCCTTCCGCCTCCCGATCCTGGACAGTGCTCACCCGGCAGAGCGGGTCCAAAACGCTGGCGGCCAGGCCTCGCGATGGAGTGCGCCTGCGTTTTGAGATGCCCGGGACCCACTAAACTACGAATCCCAGAAACGTCCGAGACTTGTCCTTTGTACTTCCGGGCCAAAGGTTCAGGACTACGTTACTCTCTTCACACGGCCCACATATTCAGTGGCTTACCGGTCTCCGGGAAGTGCGCCTGCGTGAGTTCAGACTTGGGACTACCACTCCCACAATTCTCCTCGACCCAAAGGAGGACAGGGCTTCCGAGCCCTAGAACTTGAGTCGGCTTGTGAGGGGAGAGAGCGAACACCCCGCGTGGGGAGCTCCCGCTCTCACCGTCTGTGGGCCGGAGCTTCTGGTCTGCCTTTCAGCCTTCTCGCGGGGCTCACTGGGGAATGGGGAGTCAGGGAAATTTGGGGTCCAGAGGGAAGGTGCTTGAGAGTTCCCACGGAAGCCGCCCTCTTCTGTGAAGCGCTTTTAGGGTGCCTCCGGACACCCCTGGAGAAACCTGCGCCATGACGAAAGATACCTGGGGGCTTGCCCTCGGGCGGGTCTCTAGACTACCTGAACATTCACACCTGAATGCCCCTCCCCCTCCCAGCGCCCACGTGGCCATCTCTGCCAGCTTCTGAACGCCACCCCTGGATGTCCTCGGACACAGCCGTGTCCCTTCCCCCAACACCTCTCTGGGCTTCCGTGTGCACTGTGTGTGCCCCTGAGTTGGGACTGTCCCTGGGCAGAGCAGCCAGTCCCTCCGGGCTGCCTCAGTTTCCTCCTCCCTGTAATGTCAGGGATGAGAAGGGAAGTTTTTTTCAATGACTCCAGGGTCCCTTCCAGCTCTGGAGTTCTGAACAAGAGCCCGCAGACATGGGGAAGGAAGGACCTGGCACCGGCACGTTCTGGATCTAGGGAGGCAGAACAATGTCTGTCAGTAATAAGTGTTATAAATGCTCGTGGTGAATGATTGATTGTCTGAGTGAAGGAATATGAAGTCAGTTGGAGCTCAGTCTTCCTGACTCCAGGCCCCGTGCTCTGTCCACTGTGGCCGCCTCCTCGATTGCCTCCACCTGTCTACATTCCCAGGGAACAGACCCAGGCAAGCGATTGTCTCTAAAGACAAGTAAATTTTATTTTTATAATATTTGTCCAAATGCATACAAAGAGTTCTCCACCTTTGCCTTTGCAAAACCTCGTGCTTTTCTCTCTCCCTCCTCCACCTTCCCTAAGACAGCAAGAAAACCTATTTCCATATTTGTCATGCTGCACAAGAAAAATCGGGTCAAAAAGGGGAAAAAAAAAACCCGAAACAAAACAAACAAAAAAAAACAAGCAACAGTCATAAAAAGGTGAAAATACCCTGCTTTGATCCACATTCAGTCTCCATAGTTCTCTCTCTGGATGGCACTTTCCATCACAAGTCTATTGGGATTGCCTAGACAAGTAAATTTTAACACAAAGAAAGGTAAACAGTTTCCCCTTGCCCAGGAATAGGCTCCAAGCTCTCTAGAGAGAGTCCAGGTTGAGAAAGGAGAAAGAGCATTACAGCTTTGACAATTATTGTCCAAAGGGACTTCAGTGACACAGACTCCTTACCACCAAAGGGTATGTCAGTGTCACTGCTTTTCCTTTCTCGTGCCCACCTGACTTATTTATGGTTCCCCCTCCCAGCCCACACTTTGGACCTCAGCTCAGAGGCCTGCCATTGACCAGGTAAGTGGAGGCAGAGGAAGGTCCTCCTGGCCAACTATGCCTTGGAAGATCTCAAAATGCTCAGCAAGCTCTGCCCTTGCGTCTCTAGCTTCAGCAGAGCCCATGTTCTTGGAGATCTCTGGCCATAACAATCAGGCTCCAAAGATTGGACAGAATTAATAGTAATTAGACTTCGAGTTATCAGCTCCTTAAAGTGGTCACTCACTATTCATTTTGGAAACAGTGCTTCCTGTTACTGAGTTCTAGTTGCTACTGAGTGGCTAAGGTGGGCCATAGCCTCAATACAGCTCAGTCATCTCGTGAGTTGGTTGATGTGAGATTGTCCCTCCAGCAAGAGGAGTAGGGCTTAAGAGACTTTGGTGCCTTTGTGTTGGTGGCCTTCACAAACAGATTGTGACAGCTTTTATTACAGACCAGTGCTAGATCTGCTTTGTTACCCAATGGACCCTCACCTATGAAGACCTGGGAAGATGTTGGTTGGTCACTGATGACTTGGCTCATTATGAGAGATATATGTATAACAGGACCTGCAGCCATTAATACAGTAATGAGGGGTGGGATCCCTAAGGGATGGGAGCATGGCCAAATCTCCCAGTGGTTTGAGCTGAGAACTATGTGATTGGCTAAGGAGAAAGCATGGGGTAGGGGGCACATGAGACTTTCCTGGGCAGAAACCACAGGTTTTAATGAGTGGTAAATTATGGGGGTCTGGAGTGAAAAATTATGGAAAACCAAAGACTACTGTAAATTCAGAACCAATGGATTCCTACCACCACACCTAATGTTAGGTCCTATTAGAGACATTATATATGGGCTGATGGACTAAATAACCAGGTTGAAGGTCTCATGAAAATAGCACAGTCTAAGGAGTCCATTGCCAGTGTAGACATGGGAACCATGATGGTGTGGTACACTGGTCACAGATCATGTAATCTCCTCAACTAAGGTTGCTGTGGCTACTTTTGCTCCATGATGCTCTCCTCCCCACTCTCTGCTGCCTTTGGAGGCTCAGGACAGTATGATCCCAGTGGTTCTCCACTGGTCTCCTTTTGGGGGTGTGGGGATGTTTGGAGGAGACTAGTGCCTCTGGTGGAAGGGCTGCTGAGCCCTCTTAAGAGCTGCTTTCCATCTTTGACTTTTACCTGTGGCTCTGAGAAGCTATAGTAAGTATAGCAACCATTTTGGTAGATGGGCTAAACCAGGATGAGGGTAACTGACAAGCCTCAAACCCATCAGTGAACAGTTAGGGGGTATCTTCCCAAAGCATGTGAAAACTTTCCCCAGTGGAATGGGTGAGAACAATTTTTTTCCAGCAGCCCCAAAGGCAGTGGAAACAGGGAGGGTGGACGTACTTAGGCCTTGATTAGACATTAAAGATGGCATGGTCATCAACTGCATCCTAAGCCAATAACAGTCATTTTGACTTTTGTTTTGCCACTGAGTCCCAGTCACTCTGGAATAGAGGGTGAGGCTGACAAATTTCCACAATTCTGTTTACCATGGCAGACATGCATCCATCTTGTGGTCAAAGCACAAAAACATGTACAAAATCCTTTGAAAATATGATTCTTATCATTGGTACATGGAACACATGGACACTTCTGGGCAACATGGAGTACATGGACACTTATATCTCCTAAAAGGACTGAATGACAAGCTCATGATAATGTAATTGCCTTTCAAGAAAGTGCCTTCCCACAATCATCAGTGCCTGTGTTCCCACCATGTGGGAGAAATGATCATTTGTACTCTTACTCTATTCCAGTAAGTATTAATCAGCTGATATTGTACATAAGTCATATAGATGGTATATAAGGATAATTAAGTAAGCTAGGTTCTTATAGTAATAGGCCTTTATAGTAGGCCCCAACCTTAATGTAATATCCACTACGTGTTTATCAGTTTTGAATCTCATTTACACAGCCACAAGAATCTTGACAAAGATATCCATCTTTTTTTTTTTCTTCATGTGAGTGGAATGCTTTAATTCTTTGGAAACTCCCTGAACTTAGTTTTGTACCACCACCCACCCCAATCAACTTCTTTTGTCCAACATGAGCAAGTGACCTCCTTAGTTGGGGCAAAAGATTCCATGTGCTTCGCCAGAACCACGAGCCCCCTGCTGACAAACTATTTTGGGGGCTGATACATCATTTTTGGTCCTCAAGAGCAAGATCTAACAACCAGCGAGATTTTGTAGTCATGCCTCTTTTGCGTCTTGGGTACCAAATCCTATAAAAATAAGGTCCTGGGGACCAGAGGCATCTCAGATCATGAAGAAAGTCTGAAAGGCTCTTCATTAGAGGGAGCAATAGGCCCTTTAATCAAATGCTATTGGCTTGGAACTCTGCCTCAGTGGTTTTTCTTATAAACTGAACAATCTCAGACCCCATACATGATGAACCTTGTTGAGGTCAAAGAAGTATTTTATAAAAGACTGGGAAACTCTCATCATCAATGGGCTGAAAGAAGACAAGCTTATAATTCTGGGTAACTTTAATGCAAGGACACTTGGCAGGGAGTCCTTGGGAGGAATGGAGTTGGAAATGGCAACAGCAATGGTCACTTACTGAAGACTTGAGTTATTTCCTGACCTTCTCATCACCACCATGTATTCCATTTACCTACACACAATGTGCCCCTGAAGAATACATTAGCATTTAATAGACTATGGGGTTTTTTGTTTTGCTGAGGCAGTTGGGGTTAAGTGACTTGCCCAGGGTCACACAGGTACGGAATATTAAGTGTCTGAGACCACATTTGAATTCAGGTCCTTCTGACTCCAGGGCTGGTGCTCTATCCACTGCGCCACCAGCTGCCCTAGACTATGTGATTGTACGACAGACAGGATGTAAAAGTAATGAAGACAATGTGTGGCACAGAGTGCTGGAATGATCATAGACTTATCCTCTGCAAGCTGAACCTTCGAATTCAACACAAGTGCAGGGCTCCCAGGCAAGACAGATACCAGAAGACTTAATGTCTACGGCGTAGAGCACTTCTCTGAGGGAATAGTTCATGGCTAACTTGGAGGGAAAGCTGAGACACACACCTTGCAACATTGGAGCAGAAAAGGAACCAGTAGCTTTCAGAGATACAAAGAAAAAAGGTAAAAAGAAAAAAACCTCATAACATCTCCTTTGTAAACTTAAAGTCTTATCAACCCTGTCTGTGCAAGAGCTTGCTGGGTAGTCGAATTCCTACTAAGTAAATGGGATTAAATACTCTATGCACAAAGTAGATGTGGAAATGTTCATCCCTGTTCATAATGCAGAGTGAATTTCATCTAAGGTTATTTGACTTACTTGGGGAGGTTATGTGGATATATGCTGATTTGGAAGTTTATACCAAGTGGCCAGTGTTGGTTTTTTTCCTAAAGTTGTAATGGACTTTCACATGTGGGATTCCAAAATGTATTTTCTTGATCTCCAGTGATATCTTTCATACCAGAATGAGTTGAGACTTCAGAAGATGGAAGAAAAAGATATTGAGCAAAAACTTAAAGACCTATAGTAAACTTTATTGTTACACCATGAGAATAATAAAAACTTTGCACTAAATTTGTTTTAGCGAACCTGCTATTTGGAGTGAAATATCGTGGGGCTGTAATCGGATACTGATTTCAGGTACGAATGTCTGCATTGTTAGGAGGCCAATCATCTGCCATTTAAGAGGAATGGCATATGCTTCCCAGGAGTGCAGTTTAAGAACTGGGAGATCGACCCTGACATGACTGAAGGAAGGATCCCTTTGACTTGGTTTTCCCATTGTGTTACTTTTGAACAGGAATGTTCCTCACTTGGTTAAATCATGAGTCTGACTTTGGTACCCTATAAATGGAATTGGTTCTTTATATGACTGGTGGTCCTAGGAAGTTAACCATGAATCCGACCTAAACTCAAACAAAGCTAAGTATGCTTTATTCTGTACCCGTTTCTTCCTATTATCATTGTAGACAAATGGTGGAAATTTGTATTGCAATGCTAAATCTATTAGTTATTATCTTAGTACTAAGGCATTTGAATTACTGTAAGAAAACTACAAGTGAAATCTTGCTATTTTGATCTGAATTTGTAGTTATTTCATGGCCTAAACAAGAGTTAAATTAGTGCTGCAACTTGTCACATGCATAAGATTCAGTTCCTGAAGAAGCTCATTCTTTCAGAATGATACAGGCAATCGTAAAGAAGCCTGTGAAACAGGAATGAATTTATTCATTTGTGAGGTTAAAATCAGTAAGCTTTTGTATGTTTAAGGAATAGTATTTCAGTGTAATCAGTTATCTTAGTGGAGAGTAGTAATTTAGGAGATATCTTGTGTCAACAGGAAATCTGACTTTATTATATTTATTCTGGGGTTGGAACCTGTGTAACACATGTCCTAAAATGCATGAGTTTTCTTAGAAATGTTCCCATTGCTTACAGGGCTCCTGAAAGCAGTACTCTTAGGTTTATGTCTGTTTGAACGTGGTTAATAACTGAACGTGTTTTACTACAGATAACTCGATTCGTATAAGTTATTCTTTATGTACAATGTGGGGTTGTTATATTTACATATCCCATTCCAAGTCTTTTGTTATTATTGGCAAATTCATTTGTGTAATCTGCTTAACATGAGGACTGTTAGTTTGTGTTCATGTATGGGATTAGATCCTTAGAGCATCACCTACCCCTAAAAAGGAAATCGGTGAGAATAGAAGATTTTAAGGTTTAATTTAATAGGTTAAGGTTTAAGCAACAATATGACAACATATGTGTCAAATAAATCATTCCAATGGAATATATAGCCTTTGGACATTTTTTTTTTTTTTTTTGGCTGAGGCAATTGGGGTTAAGTGACTTGCCCTGGGTCACATAGCTTTGGACATGTTCTAATAAGTTCTGAAAAGATCTTGCACATGTAATAAGTTCTAGAAATTAGGCTCAGAAATTTACATAAAGATGGATTGATATAGAGAAATAGCAACTGGTATGTCATAACTAAAGTTTTTGGTCAATTATAGGTCCCTAAATTTGATATTCTTGTGGCTCTACTATTAATGACACCAGAATCATGAGGCTTGAGTTCGTTTTCACCACACGACCTAGCTATGGAAAAAACAAATTTGGGAGAGCGTACTAAACGTACCGAGATCTGCTTTACAAAAATGTTCTTGCAATCACCTAAGACTCTGCAGGTACTGTGGAGCCAGAGAAGCAAATCCACTGCAAGGAGACCTCTCCAAAGCTGCCTGAGGAGGGGGCCTTTTCTGGGATGTGCAGAGGACGGATGGAAGATGTTCCCAGGGACTGAGTGACTGCAAGGAACATCTAAAACTCAGTACTACAGGTGCGCATTAACTCAACCTTGGGAGTGTGGAAACAAGTTATGTTATTGAGTTCTAGTATTACGTTGGTCTTTTGTTTGATGGTGTTTTTAGTGTTTTCCTGCTATGGACATCTGCCCTCTAAGTAGTCTAATCTGTCATGTGCCTATTTACCAGGGCTTATCTCCTTGGGGGATACATGAGAATCTAAATTTCAGTTTTATCACATTCATGGAAACATTGGATTATAAAGAACTTGGGCACAAAGGTGTCATAGGAGATTGAATGCAGCACGGAACTCTCTCTTTCCATATATATGTATGTATATATATATATATATATATATATATATATGTATATATATGTATACATACCCACACATATCACTTGGTCATTTCCAGATATGTGGCTAGCACCAGAATGGAGAAATTGTGGAGTTAATGTTGACTCAGTTCCCTCTTCATCAAAGTGTGTTGGGGGAAGTCCTGGAGAAGACACCAAGTCTGTGGCTTTTTCTATCATCTGCTCTTTGTCATGAAGCCCCACTTGTAAATTGTCCCACCCTTACTAGCTTGGGGAGGGCCACTTTTGCTGAGGGGGACCTATCTTGATGTATTTAAAACAAAATCCTTTCAATTCTTTGTCCTGAGTTTTGACTCATTAACCAAATGGAGACCTATCCTTTCAACATCTCACTCAGCTGCTTTCTGCCCCTATCTCAGGATGTGGCCTGACCCCTGACCAGTGTGCCCAAGCAGTCCCCTTCTGTGCCATCCCCCATCATGCTCCTTTCTTCAGTATCTTCCTCACCTGGCTCCTTCTCCATTGCCTATAAACATGCCCAAGACTCCCTTTGTGTGATCTCACTCATGACTCTGTATCTCTACTGCCCTTTATAGCCAAATTCCATGGTCTACAGTTGGTGTCTACTTCCTCCTCTCACCTTTGCCCCTTACAATCTGGCTTCTGACCTGGTCATCCCATCTGTCCTCCCCCAAATTACCAAAGAGCAGCCATTGCCAAATTCAGCCTGCCTTCTGACCTCTCCACAGCCGGAGGCCCCAGATCTCTCTCCTCCTCTGTACTCGTTTTCCTGGACACCTGCTCTTGGACAACTCCCAAGTTTTTGGACCCCTTTTCTCCCAGTTCTCCCCCTCTCCTTGGCTGCATGCTCCCGCAGACCATGTCCTCTGACCTTCAGTGACGCTCAGGGCTCCATCCTGGGCTTTCTGCTCATTTCTACTTCCCTTGGGGATGTCCTCAGCTCTCATATGACCATCTTGATACCAATGATCCTCTATTTTTCCTGCTCTGACCTCTTTGTTGATCTTCAATCTCCCACCTCCAGATCCTTTCAGACCCCTTGAACTGCCAGTCCAGTAGGTAGCAACTTCATATATCCAAAAGAACTCGTGTTCTCTCAACCCTCTGCCCTCCACCTTCCTACACTGTAGAGGGCACCAAGGCTCCCAGTCCCTCAGGCTCCTGGTCTATTCATTGGCCACATCCAATATGGCGCCAAAGCCGAGCACTTCACAAACGTTTGTTATCTCTCGGTCTCCACCTTAGAACCTTTCTGTCTCTTACTAACTCCAACTCAGCCAGCCAACTCTCCGATTTGCTTTCTCCGCTTTTTAAATATGACCAGAAACTCATTTCCTTTACTATTGCCCTTCCAATCCCACACCTGCTTCCCAGTCTTACCCCATTTTTAGAACTACTTTTCTTATAACCCTTTGAACGTCACCTTTGCATGATCATACTTTTCTCATGCACCTGAAATTCATGGCAGGACCCCCAGAAGGGGCAGTGAGTGTGCAACTAGCAGTGGGAGGGCAGGGGGGGAACTGGATCCAGAGGCTGCTGGAAAATGGAGGGTAGCATCTCTTCTGGTCTCTCAGCTCAGCTGAGAGAGCAGAGCATCCCTGCCTCTTTCCAGTGATGGAAATAAGGGGTATTTGGGGGAGGGGCAACAATTATCCCCATTTTACAGTGGGGAAAAAGCCATTGGCGTTGACTCAGTTTTGAGTGCTCTGCAGGCCCAGGGCTCTGTCCACTGCACCACCCAGTTGCCTACCCAGGGGATGGTACACACAGTCAGACAACCATGCTAGGTGGCTGACTGCAGGTACCAGTCTCAAATGGGGGTACAGAATGGGGACAGGGATAGGGCAGAAGTTAAGATTTGGAGGGAGCCAGTGGGAGCACCGGGTAGTAAATGCAAAGTCTCAGAGACGGCCGATGTGGCTTTTCTTATGATGTAACAGGAGCTCTGATTCAGGATGCCACAGGGAGCCACCGGACCACCAGCGGGGGCTAAGGATGGAGATGGAAATTGGGTGGCTGCTCCAATCATCAGGTCACGGGGCCCTAGACAAGATCAGGCGATTGCGCAGAGAGAGGGAGGATGAGCTTCAGGTCATGGGCCCGCTCACCTTGAGGGGGACACGGACCCCTGCCCCACCCCCTTAGGAGCCCCAAGGTATGGCTGGCAGGGAACCAATGGGGCCGATGGCTTCCCAGGCCTCTTGTGGCTGCAAGATGACTACCTGGCCACCCAGTCGTTATCTTTGATTTCAGTCTGTCCATTGCACGTTGGTGCCGGTGGCCTTATTGTGCAAACCTCTGCTCTGATGAGAAATGGGCGCTGGACCTTTTCCAAGGAGGGGACCACCGCCCAGCCCACAAGCCCCCTTCTAGATGGTCCCCGTCTTCCCTCACCCACTGCTTCCTGCACTAGCGGGTTCCTTCCCACAGATGGGCTACTCTGAGGTGCATTTCTGCTGTCTTTGCAATGTCCCCTTCCTCCTTCTCCTCTGTCCCTCAGTGGGATCCCCGGGCTTCAAGAAGCTGGGCTCTCTCCAGGCCCACAGAACCACCTGCCCCCTCCGATCCCCAGGACTCTCCATGGCCAGGCACTGAGATCACGTGCAGAAACCGCAGGGTCCCCGGGGCTCCGTGGACCGGAGCTTAGGGCCGGCACATTTTGGGGGGCTCCAGATCCCAGGTGTCCGACTCCTAAGGTGCGGCCTTCATTGTCAAGCCCCCCCCCCCGCCTTTTACAGAGGAAGCTTTGCTCAAGAGGTAATGGGGCAGAGGAGTAGCTGGGCGAGACCTAGGTCTTAGGGCAAGTTCTCTAGCAGCTGTGAGGCTGTGAAGGGGTCATGGATGGAGAACCACAGCAGAGCCCGAGAGAACACATGAAACGCTTGGAGGCCAGAGGTAAGGCAGAGGGAGGGGTCCCAGCGGCATCTAGAGAAAGAGCCAGACTTTGAGATGGAACAAGGAGTGGGGAAGGATGGATGCTGTCTGCTTGGGCCCCTCCTCCAGGGGCTCTGGTGCAGGGGCAGGGGCGTTCCCCTCCCCCTCCCCTGCTGCTTCCCAATCAGGGATTCTTCCCTTGGCAGGGGTTCAGCAGGAGGCCTTGGGAATGAAGGTGAAGTAAAATGAAGGGACGAGTCTTTATTGACCACCCTTAATGCCCACAGCAGTGTGTGTGTGAAGGGGTCAGAGGGCAGAGGTCTTCCCCCTAGCCATAGGACGGGGTGGAGTTTCTGACCTTCTGTCCAGGGCAAAGTCAGACAGCCAGGTCTGTACTCTCACCCCCCAACCCCAGACTACATCCACGGGAGGCAAACCTCCCCAACGGTGGCAGGGACTCACTGCCCCCCACAGCAGGGCCTGCGGATCCCACCTAAGGGGAGAGGCTTGGGGGTCCTCACCTTTCTGACCTCCTGCTCCCCTCTCCCCCACCCCATCCTCTAATTCTCTCCAGTGATGTAAGGTTAGAGAAGAAAGGAAGGAGAGTGGAGAGCAAGATGGGGAGGGGAACAGGGAACACACACGAGACAAGGACACTGTGACTGGGAGAAGCCTCACTGCTGATCTCCAGGCCGGCCCAAAACGGCTGAGGAAGGTCATCCCCCGCCTATCTGGGGAACCACAAGGTGGCAGGGCCCATCCGCTCCTCCCCGCTGCTTAATCCCTTCCTGTTAGCCATCGGGCCAGAGAGATTCTCTGGGGGTTCATGGGGGAAAGCTGGCCTTGGGAACGACTCCTGACACAAAGCGCGGAGGCCCCCTCCTTCCATCAGCCCGAGGGTGGGCTCGGCCGGGAGGCCCCGTGTCCTCGGGCGGGCTTGGCCGGGAAGCCCCGTGTCTGCGGGCAGACTCGCCCTGTGTCCGCGGGGCCCTCACACGTACGCGCTGGCTCCGGGGTCATAGAAAATCTCTCCCGTGTGGATTCTCTGGTGCTGGATGAGGTGCGTGCTCTGGTTGAAGGTCTTCCCGCACTCGCCGCAGACGTAGGGCTTCTCGCCGGTGTGGATGCGCTGGTGCCGCGTGAGGTTGGGGCTCTTGTTGAAGGCCTTGCCGCACTGGCCGCACTCGTAGGGCTTCTCGCCGGTGTGGATGCGCTGGTGCTGGGTGAGGAGCTTGCTGCAGTTGAAGGCCTTGCCGCACTCGCCGCAGGCGTAGGGCTTCTCGCCGGTGTGGATGCGCCGGTGCTCGGTGAGGGAGGAGCTCACGCGGAAGGCCTTGCCGCACTCGTCGCACGCGTAGGGCTTCTTGCCGGTGTGGATGCGCTGGTGCTGGGTGAGCAGCGTGCTGCGGTTGAAGGCCTTGCCGCACTCGCCGCAGGCAAAGGGCTTCTCGCCGGTGTGGATGCGCCGGTGCTGGGTCAGGTGGGTGCTGCGGTTGAAGGCCTTGCCGCACTCGTTGCACTGGTAGGGCTTCTCGCCGGTGTGGGTGCGCCAGTGCTCGGTGAGGGAGGAGCTGACGCGGAAGGCCTTGCCGCACTCGTTGCAGCCGAAGGGCTTCTCCTCGTTGTGGATCCTGCGGTGCTGCCGCAGGTGGGACGTCTGGTTGAAGGCCTTGCCGCAGTCGCCGCACTCGTAGGGCTTGTCTCCGCTGTGGACCCGCAGGTGCTTGGTGAGGAGCGCGCTCTGGCCGAAGGCTTTCCCGCACTCCCTGCACTTGTAGGGCTTCCCTCGGGGCTGGCTCCTGGGGGGGCCCGCTCCCGGGGAGCCGGGCACAAGGTCCTCCCCACGGTCGTACCTGCCGGGCGCCTTCTCCGCGCCCACGAGCTGGCGTTCCGTCAGGGGAGAGAGCGGCCGGAAGCTTTTCCCACGCCCGTCACGTTGGGGGGGCCAAGGAGAGACTCTGGTGCAGGATCAGCAGGGGGCTCAGGCGGAGGCTTTTCTCACACGGGCCCCGCTCGGGGCCCGCGTCCCCAGACTGGACCTGCTTGGCGACGGTCTTCTGCCCCCACCCCTCACACACCCGGCTTTCCCCCAGACGGGGGCTCCAAGGCCCATCCCGGCCAGACCTTCCGGTCCTCGGCCCGTGGGAGATTCCTCCTTCGGACGCGTCCCCGCCTGGGGCCGACGCTTTGGTCTCCGGCGGCCGATCTGAAACCCATTCAAAGTAAAATCATCGGGGCCTGATGCACCTGTGGCCGTCTCCCCTCCCCCTGTGCTGTCTTGGGATCCCATTGGCCAAGCACACCGGGGGCCCTCAATAAAGGAAATGACTGGACCCCGGGACTGCTGGGGATCGGGAATGGAGATGGGGAGTGGGTGAGAGCCCCACGACTCCTCCCTGCCCACGCACCTGGACGGGGCCCACTCGGGACCTCGCCCTCGGCCATCCAGAGTTCTTCTCGCTCCAGGAGGGAGATGGCAGCCGGTGTGGGCATGGAGAGCCCTACGGACAGGGAGAGAGACGCCGCGGTTTGTGCCCCCGCCCTTTGGGCCGGGAGGCTGAGCCCCTTCCAAGCTTCCTTTTTGTGGAGGCCAATGGAGAAGGCGTGGGGCCCTCAGGGGCTGCCGGGACCCCTCCCAGGGCCCCCTTTTTTATCCCTGCCCCCTACTCCCCCAGGCAGATACTGAATGATGGGACCAAGGGGCCGCCTCACCCAGGGAGACCAGGTTCCGGTAGGTCTCCAGCATCACGTCCCGGTAGAGCCGTCTCTGAGCCGGGCCCAGCCGCCCCCACTCCTCGGGGGTAAAGTCCACGGCCACATCCCGAAAGGTCACGGGCTCCTGGAACACACAGCACACAGCACGCGCCCGCTGGCCCGGGAGAGATGGGCAGAGGCCCCCCCCCCAGCCCTGGCACCCCCCCAGGGCCCTGGCTGGCCTTCCCTAAGAGAAGTGGGGACCAGAGGAAGAAGACGATATCTCCGTGTCTGCCTTGAGGGACCGACCCCAGTCTGGTCTGGTCTTTTTCCAGGCTGGACACTGAGACTGGAGGCCCTCCTGTAGGACCTGGAGGGCAGCCCTGGCCTCCCATGCCTCGGCTTCCTCCAGGGCCCTTGTGCTCCTGGCCTCTTGTGGCTGTGTGACCCCGGGGGGGTGTGTGGTCCACCCTGGCCCCGAGCACATAGGCAATGACCCTGCCTCCCTCCCCGGCCCCTCCACATGGGATGTCAGTGGGTGACTCCCTCGCAGAGAGAAAAAAAGAGAAGGTGAAGACCCCAGTGTAGACGTCTTTGGGAGAGTCTGGCCACAAAGGACAAAAGGGATCCAGGACCGGAGACAGCAGGGATGGAGGGGTCAAGAGAGGTCAGGAGGGATTGAAAGCAAGTGAGAGCTGGGGGGGTGATAGAGAGGGCAAGGAGGAGGATCCCTGCAGGAGGGGGAGGGGAGGAGAGAGGGGTTCCTCAGTGATGGGGAGAAGGGAGGGGGATCCCTGCAGCAGGGAGTCAGGGTGTGCGTGAGATCCCCTGGCACACAGGCTTTGAGCTGGGCGTGTGACTGGGGGGGTCACAGGTGGAGTGCAGAGTGAGCTGGGAAATAGAAAAGGCAGAAGCCAGAGGGCACAGAGGAAGTGGGGAGAAGGGACAGGAGCCCTGGAGGCCACAGAGAAGAGGCAGGTCCAAGAGGGAGGCAGCTTCCTCTTGAGAGGCCCCTGGGAAGCAGGGAGGGTGCTGGGGACACTCGGAGTCCTCGGGCAGCAGCAAGGGCAGCTAGCACAAGGAGGGGCCTGAGACCTGACTGTTTCTGGGAGGAAAAAGGAAAGCCCAACTCACCTTGGAAGCGGCCATGGGGAGCCCAGCAGGGGCCATGCCTTCATCCACTTGCTCCCCGGGGCTCTGGGTGTGGGCTGCGCCCTCGGAGGGCAAAGCTGGGAAAGGACACAGGAGCTGTGAGGGGGAGCAGCCGTATCCTCCACCCAGCCCCTCCAAGAGCCTAGCTCTGTAATGCGGAGGAGGGGGACAGACAAGATGGCCCCAGACGGGCCAGAAGGCAGAGCCCCTGGGGTCCCCAGTCACAGATGCACAGGCCACAAGGTGACTACTTGGCAGGTGGGGAACTCTGAGCCGGAAGCCTGGCCCTTCCCAGGACAGCATGAGGTTGCCAGCTGCGGGGCAGCAAGGTCCTCCTGGGGCAGAGGAAGGAACCAGCCTGGCCCGGACCCCAAATCCCCTTCTTACCCCCCCTCCTCCACCATTGGGGGCTGGATCCTCAGGCGCTCCCAAGGTCTGGGCCCTTGGTCGGCTGCTCTGACTTCTGGGGGGGCTGCACAGCCTGGGATGTGGGGGGACCGGGCCTTCGAGGGTGGCTGCTGTGGGCAAAGGGAGGGAGACGTGGGGGGGGGGGGCTAGGGACTGCAATCACACAGCTCATCCCAGAAGTCCCAGAGACTCTCCCTGCCAAGACTGCTGATGGGACCCCTTCCCCTGGCAGCCAAAGGGCTCCCTGACAGTTCATCCCAGAAGCCCCAGAGACCGTCGCCCACAAGAGTGTTGTGGGCACCACCTCTCCGGGCAGCTAACCCCCACACAAGGACCCCCCAGAACACCACACTGGGAAGCCCGCCGCTCTCTCCCTGGAGCCCCATTGGGCACATGGAGGAGGGGCGGGCCCTGATTTCTTGTGTGTGACCTGGGTCTCAGTTTCCCCACCCACGTGTCCATGGGATGCCCAAAGGGTCCACCTCAGCAGAGGAGGAGCTTGGGGATCAGAGAGAATCGGGAGGGGGGGGAAGCGGGGGAACCAAGTCTTCCGGGAAAGCTGGAGAAGTTGGCTGTCACCTGACCCCGCCCCTTCTCCAGCGCGACCACTCAGGACCCAGCAACGGAATACGTCACTCCCCGAGCCCCACCCCTTCCCTGGTCCGAGCGCCCCGCAATAGATGAAGTCACAGATCCCTCCTCTTCTTCCTCCAGTCGACATTTCCCTCCCCCCGGACCCCGCCCCTTCCCGTGTCGGGGCGCATAACGGCTCGCCGGAGTGGAGAGACTCGGACGCCGGGGTCCGTACGTACAGACCTCAATGACGCTTCCCCGAGGCGTGGGGAAGCAGCGGAAACACCTCAGCCGAGCGGGGGCACTTGGCCTGCAATGGTGGACACCGCCGCGCAGGTCCAACTTCCGACGGTCATTGCGCCTGCGCAGATTCCGGCGCCGGACTGCATATCCCAGAATGCCCAGGGAAATGCCTCTTCAGACAGCCACCACCCCTATGTTTCCTTCCGGGACAGCAAGGCTACCGGTCAAACTCCATTGCGCATGATCACAGAGGAATCTCCCGCCAGTACTTAGCCAATCAGCGCCAATCAACGCCCTACGCTTAGGGCTGGGGGGGGTGGTGATGAACTTTCTGTCGTCATGGCAACCGCCCAAGCCATTCCGACGCCATCTTCCCAGAAACCGAGGTCCAAAATTGGTGGAAATGGGCACGTGCTTGCAAGTCCTGAGTCCAATCCTCTCCAATTACACAAATGAAAGGCGTGCCCTGGGGGCGGGACTCTGAAAGCGCGGGAATTCGGCTCCAGGGTGCTGGGGGTTCCTGAGTGTCCGGGGACACGTGGGGATCCTGGGGTGATACATGTCATTTAGTTAGCGCCTACTGAAAACACACTAGCCCTCCCGGGGCACGCAGGCCCCTTCAGGCATAGAGAAAGGGTGCCCGGGGAAGGGCTCTGCGGGGGGTCGGCCGGGGAATCTTTGCCCAGGCCGTGCCCCCGATTCCCGGAGCTTGCATTTGTCTCGGTAGTGAAGGTTCGGTTGTTGCGCTTCCTGGGGCTTCCCTTAACACCACGTGGGCCGGGAAGCCAAGTCCGGCCATCCGACAAATCCTCCTCCTCCAGGTCCAAGGTCCAAGGTCCAAGGATTAGGACCTCGGGGTGGTTCAGCTAGGCAGACCCGAGGTTAGCGCAGCAGGCAGCAGCAGTAACAGTAACAATAACAGTAACAGCAGCAGCAGCAGCAGCAGTTAACAGCAACAGTAACAACAGCAACAGTAACTAACAGCAGCGGCAGTAATAGCAACAGCAACAGTAACTAACAGCAGCAGCAACAGCCGTAATAGTAGCAGCAGCAGTAACAGTAACAGCAGCAGTAATAGCCCCAGTAGCAGTAACAGTGACAGCAGCAGCAGCAGCAGTAATAGCAGCAGCAGCAGCTGCAGTAACAGCAACAGTAACTAACAGCAGCAGTACTAGTAACAGCAACAGCAACAGCAGCACTAACAGTAACAGCCCCAGTCACAGCATCGAGGCTGTTCTCTTAGTCCTAGTCCACAGAAGGGGCTAACATTTGCTTAAGAGAGGGCTGAAGCTTTAAGTGTGCCAGCCACACTGAAGACACCTTGGTTCAGTAGGGACAAACCTGGGATTAGCTCGGCCCACATAGGCAGCGAGGCCAGTATAAACCGGGGGTGGGGGAGGGTGGGGGGGTATGAGCATCACTGCCACTGCAGCCCCAGGTTTAGGGTCCTCTGAAAAGCAGGGAAGCGCCAAATTAAACTGTTACTATACTATAGGATTACATATATCGACTGACATAACATAGATCTTCCTACGTCCACAGTATATTAGAAAATCACTTATGTAGAAAAGACAATTGAATCCCACAGGAACTGATGAGATCACCAGATGAAGTACTATAGAGGAGAAGGGGGCCCAAGACTAGAGCCCTGTAGGATACCCACAGTTAGTGGGCAGCACCTGGATGAAGGTAGGAGAAAAACCAAAAAGCTAAGAGAGAAGAAAGAATCAAGGGTAAGAGCAAATAGACTGAAGCACACATACTCTCAGAATTTGCCCCAGCTGGGGAAGACACCCTGAGAGTGCAAAGGTCAGTTCTGCAAGATTTGAATCCCCCTTTTCCCTAAAAGGAAGAAAATCAGAGGGAGTTGATGCCTATGAAATTAAAGATCTTTTTTCAACAGAGAAATATGACATGCACATGGGAAATTAGCCTAATGTTCAACAGCTTAACTGAGTGGAGGGGGAGGATGGTATATATACTTTTCAGGCAAAGAGGAGGGGAACTATGGGGAAAGGACTTAGACCGTTGCCAGGAAGTAAGGGAACAGAAAGCCTTGTTTCCCAGGGGAAGGGGAGGTCCAAGAGGCAATGCTGTGTGTGAGGAATTCCAGGTGTCAGAGCTGTAGGCCTTTTGATACATTAAGTAAAGAATTCGTGGTGATAAGTGATCCTGTTGAGCATAAACAATAAAATAAGGCAATGTCTCCAAAACTCATAAAAACAAGATGTTTCCCATGAGGCCCACAGGCCTTCTGAAAAGAATTTCTTTTAAAGAATCCATCAAGTGGCTTAGAGTCTGTTCTAAGGTTGGTTTTAGCATAATTGGCTTCAGAATCCAGTTTATGCTCTTATCAGAAATTGAGTATCCCACTTTGGGCGGGGGGAGTCTAACCCCATCTGGTTAATAAGCACATGCCATGGGGGATAGACACAATTTCATCACTGAGCCTTGACCTTCAGAGACCACAGAAATAGAGGATAGATGACAAATCAATAATTAGTTATTAACAATAGTATATTTCTCTCATCACTTAACTGTGCCTCAGTTTCCTCATCTATAAAATGAGCTGGAGAAATCATGAGTATATTTGCAAAGAAAATTCCCAATGGGCTCATGAAGAACAGGACACAACTGCAGTGACTGAATAACCTGTGGCCGGTACTGGCACTCTGGGAAGAATACCCAGCACTGTCGCAGGATGGGGCGATGTGCAGCTTGCCTGAGTACTTTCCTTAAGCAGAGCTTCTGAGAGCAGCTCTCCATTCTCTCTGAGTGGAAGCTGCTAACCTGGGAAGCTAACTGGAACGATGGTGGTGCCCTCAATGGAAACAGCAGATTAGGAAAGAGGAGTTCACTTTGGAACATGAGTTGGAGGTGACCTTGGACATGAGCGGCAGGCAACTGGAAATGCTGGACTGCGGCTCAGGAGATGTGAAGGCGGCACCTGCTTAGACATGGCACTTGAGCACAAGCAGCTGATCAGTAGTAGGGAAAAGAGGATCCAGGACCAAAGCCCAAGAGTACAATAAGGGCATGGAAGGAAGGAAATGAGCATTAAGGGCCTACTATGTGCTAGGCACTGTGTTAATGTTTTACCAATATCATTCAATTGTCACCACAGCCCTTTGAGGCAGGTGCTAGAATTACCTCCATTTTACAGTTGAGGTAGATAGGAATGGAACTTGCCCAAAGCTACGTAGCTACCTGAATTACAAAGCTCAGGTGTTATTTGAACTCGGGTCTTCCTCACTTCAAGCACAAAATCCTATTCGTTGCAATTAAGAGATGTTTGGTGTCCTCCGGAAGAGCATTGTTGATCATGGAGATGGAAGCTAGAGTAAGAGTTCGAGAGTTTGAGAGCTGAGAGAGAAAGAAGAGCAAGGAGGGATCTAAATACCCTTCCATCAAGCTGCCAAAATGCTAAGTGCTCCAGAGCTTGTCCAACCACGTTCTTCACTCAACTAGCCACCACTGCTCCCCACTGTCCCCAGGACCAGCCCTTAATGCTCTTCACCATCCTGGGCCACTCTTTATACATTACTCCACTCCTGGTGGAGTCTAGCTGAATCAGCCTGCTGCTTGTTCTTACACATCATTTCATTCTACTCCTCACCTCTCAGGAATCCTCAGAACCCTTCGAGATCCTTGATTCCTGTAAAACTCAGCTTAAGTACTTCTCACACAAGCCCATCTCTATTTGCTTCTGCTTGCCTTCCTCTACAAACTTTGCAAAGGTTGGAATAACCTTATTTTTGTCTATGTATCCTGGACACTTAGGACAAAGCCCTAACATAGTACGTGATTGATGAGTGCTTGCTGAGTGAATGGATGTAGAAAATGGTTTCAAGGAGTTTTTGAATTTGGCAGAATATATAGGACAATGGCTTGAGAGGATGGTTGGGTCAAGTAACAGGAGAGATCTTGATGTGTTTGTAGGTAGCAGGGATGGGCTGAGTTGTCAAGAAGTTTGGAATCAGGGAAAGAGGGCCATTCAAGCTGACATGTTTAGATAAAAGTAACCAGGAAATAAGTGGTGCTGGAGAACCTTGCCATTCCTCAGTTACCTGACAAAACTGGAGATACTCAAGTAAGGTCTATAAGTACTACATGGTTAAAAGAGCAAAGTATACAAATTGACTTAAGAAAACTGAAATAGAACTTGTTTATTGGAATCAATAAAAATGATTTCACTCTTTCCAGAAAGCATGAATGAAAAGAATGACAGAAGGCAAAATTATAACTAATGTAAATGGCTTGGATTTCCCCATTAAATGAATGGAATCAAGAACCAAAACACATCATGTTGTTTACTGGAAATATATTTAATGCAAAGGAATAAATTCTACATATGTGCCAATAGATGTCACCTCACTGGTGTAAAGATTCCCTCAGAAGATATAGATCACAATCCACACCTGGTCCACAGCTACCAATAATTTTCTCAAGGGGTTGGAAGGATACAATGAATACATCTCTGGTTGGCTTATTATCTCTCCATTTTATGACTTGTTTGATATTAATGGTTACAGAAATGATTTTGAGACATACTTCAAAAATACATTAGAAAAAAAATCTTCCAGCCAGTATTTTACTCTCCTAAATTAAATGCTTTCCTCTAATCAACAATAACCATGGAGAACCTTGAATTTGCTTATCTTTTAGTCAGCTGTGTGATGGTAAAGATGTGGTCAATGGTGGAGTATGACTTAACTGGTTTTTTTCTCCCTTCTATTACTCTTACAAATAATAGCACAAAGTATATATGTGTGTGTATGTATATATATGCATATATATTTACATAAAAGAAAACTAGGTATGATGGGATAGTAGTGATTGATGCTGTCTTGGTAACCATTTTTTTCAGGAATAATTAAGTCCACGAATCTTTCTATGACTTTTGATATTTCTGATGTACAGGTTAGAAGATTCTGTGTAGGAACCTTTGATTTCTTTCATTTTTAACCCCTGAATCATATTTCCCAACACCTCCACACTATGATAAATCCCCAAATTAGAACTTCAGAACACACAGCTCTATTAAATTAAAAATAGCTTAAGTTTTGAAACTAGTGTGAATGCTCTGGTATTGAGTAAGGTGTGTACTCTGATGTTTAATATAAGATAGGGATGGTGACTGATAGCTTTTCCACACTCATATAAGATTTTCCTTCTAGTATGAATCATTTGGTGTTTAATAAAGTTTGAGCATTGACTGAAAGCTATCCCACATTCATTGCACTGATAAGACTTTTTCCAGTATGAATCCGTTCATGTATAATTAGGTGTGAGCAATGACTGAAGGCTTTTCCACATTCGTTACATTTGTAGGATTTCTCTCCAGTATGAACTCTCTGATGTTGAATAAGGTGGGAGTGGTTACTAAAGGCCTTACCACATTCATTACATTGATAAGGCTTCTCCCCAGTGTGAATTCTCTGATGCTGAGTGAGGTGTGTCGGCTAAAAGCTTTCCCACATTTAGGACACTTAAATGGCTTTTCTCCGGTATGAATCTTCTGATGTTGAATGAGGTTTGAGAACTCAGTGAAGGCTTTTCCACATTCAGTACATTTATAAGGTTTCTCTCCTGTGTGAATCCTCTCATGAACAATAAGGTGTGAATAATGACTGAACACTTTCCCACATTCATTACAGAGATAAAGCTTCTCCCTGGTATGAATTTTCTGATGTTTAAGAAAATCTGAGCGGGGAGTGAAAGTCTTTCCACATCTATTACAATGATGAAGCATATCTCCAGGGTGCATCCTCTGGTGCTTAAGTTGTGAGTAGTTGCTAAAGGCTTTCCCACACTTGTGACACTGATATGGCTTCTCCCTAGTATGAATCCTCTGATGTTTAGTAAGATGTGAACGCTGACTGAAGGCTTTCCCACATTCATCACACTGATAAGGTTTCTCTCCTGTGTGAATCCTCCAATGTTGGAATAAGGTGTGAATGACGACTAAAACTTCTACCACATTCATTGCACTTACAAGACTTCTCTTCAGTGTGGATTCTCAGACTCACTTTCATACATGACTCACACTGATAAATGACCTCTCCAACATGAATGCTCTGACCAATGATAAGATTTCTGAAGCCCTTCTCACATCCCTAGGAGGAATCCTCCAATGCACAGGGGCTGGTCTCACCACAAGTCTCTTCTGGTTTCTTTGCCTCTTTAACTGGTTCTCATATTTCTCTCTCTCTCTCTCTCTCTCTCTCTCTCTCTCTCTCTCTCTCTCTCTCTCTCTCTCTCCTTTCTTTCCTGGATCTGAACTCAGTTCCTCCTGACTTCAGAATCACCACTCTATCTACTGCCCCTATTTAGCTGTCCCTTTCCTTTTTTCTTAAAGAGGACCGTGACATCCATAAAAGGCATTAAATCACAGGGAAAATAGATGAGGAAATATTGCAGAAA
>JAJPUD010013860.1:0-17083 GCA_023553655.1 Myrmecobius fasciatus | reverse complement strand
CTCCCCCCCCCCCCCCGCCTGCCATGGAATAGCAGATTAAGCCTTCGGAGTCTTTTGATTATCAGGTTCTGGGATGGGTCATTCTCTGCAATGGCTTGCTTTATCTCCATCCCTGAAGGTGAATCTGAAAGACATTAAAATAAGTAGCAAAGCTCCACCATTCCTTATGATGGAGAAAGGAAAGTGTGGCAATGTAACTAAAATGATACCCAAAGGCAAGAAGCATTCAGTGGTGAACACCCTTCAAGATTTCTTTGGGTGTGAAAATGAGAATCAGCAAGAAATAAATGAAGCCAAAAAGTCGAGGTGGTGGTGGTGGTGATTCCTATGAAAGGTGGATACATAAGTTGGGAAGACCCTTGATTTGGAGAGAGGTTGTAATAGGAGTGGGTCTCTAGGCTCAAAAGGCTGAAAGTTAACTCAATAATTTAAGGAAATTGGGGGTGAAGTACAAGAATCAGGAAGGACATTATGAAGCCAGGAGGCAAGCCTTCATCAATTCATGCCCATAAGCGACATGCCACTATGGGAAAAAAGCAATGTACAATAGGAGAAGGCCTAGGTTTGGATCAAAAGACCTGTATTCAAGTCCTAGCTCCTTGACTTTGGAACTGTGAAATCTCAGACCAAACTCACCTGTAAAATCCTAGACTTTTCAAGGGAAAGAGATCTCAGCTTCTACTGGGAATTATAACACACTGGGGATGTCTGTTCAGAACCCAGGACCTCCTGAGCCAGCGCTACTTCACTGTTACAAAGCTCTCGACATCATGTCTGAATGTCCCTGGGAGACTTCCACTCCCGCTTTTTAGTTCTTTGCTCCCCTGGAACAAGTTTGCTCTTTGAAACAAGACCAATCCCTCTTTCCAATGTACCTCTATCATGTTATCCCTGAATATTCCCTGGCTCAGGCTTGTCAGTTCTCAGAGGATGTGGACTCCCTGAACAAGGCCTTGATAATTTGAATTAAGCTGACAAGCACAGAGCCATTGGTAAAACAAAACCGTGAGAATGTAAACAAAGGAAGTGCATGATGTTGAGGTAGTCTTGCCCTCCATACACACGCAGAGCCTAGGAAAATGCATAGCTATGCCATATATAAAAGGCACAATGCTTACTTCTCTGATTCTATTTCCCCGTGTTTAAACAAGTAAAATCGGCTTGGTTCAGTGACTGGTTCTGGGGAAGGAGTTCAGTGCAGCTTCCACTAGCAAGAGGCAAGAGTGCTCAAACTTGGAATCAGCTGATCTTGGCGAGGGAAGTCAGAGCTACTCCACCGAGTCTTCCTCCACTATGGTCCTCCTTAAGGTGTGGAGTTCTCAAGGTTCTCTCAGCACAGCGTCAACACGGGCCTGTTCTAACAGGTTGGAAAATGCGTATTCTGGGACCAACCTGGAGAATTATGGAGAGGGGCATACCAGGAGGCTGGGCATCCAGAGAAGGGAAAATGGGGCTCAAGATCCTTTCTGCAGGGATGGTGGAAAAGGGACAGGAAGGGGGACAGAATCTCCTGACTTCTAGACCACCCTCAAACTTGAACGTGAGATCCTTGTCTAATGGCCTACGATTGGACATGCTGCTGGGGAAGCTGACCCATACCTGTAATGATATTCTGGCTCTGCATGAAGCTGCTAAATGGTAGGACGACACACATGAAGAAACAGAAGGGTTGGTAGGAGAGCTGTGTCCTGTGTCAGGGGCCACCAAAACCTGGGACATGAGGGTGGCTGTATGACAAGTACTTGCACTAAGACCGCCATGACAGTCTTGCAGCTTAGGCAATGATCCAATAGTGATTATGGAACTCTTACAAAATCTAAAACTGACCCAATATTAAGTCAGCATATTCTGAGAATGTGACTCCAGTGCCAGGTGGGGAGATGGGAGGAGGACAAGGAGAAAGAACTTGGAAAGTTTGGCTCACAAAGATGAGCTCGCCCAAAGACCTGCAGACGACACTGAAGCTCCTGCCCATTGGGCACCAAGTTCGGCCTCCGTATTTGAGCGGAGGGCTGAGAAGTGCCCTGAGCAGCCCGCAGCCCCACAGGGTTGCTAAGTGCTGGACACAGTGAATACCAAAGAACGCCAAGGACAATGAAAAGACTGGGGGAGACATGCCCCTGGTGTGGGAGTGGTCTCTGAACAAGCCCCCTGTGGAGGCGGGTCACTGACTCACTAAAAACAGTGATCAAGATGAGAAGGTTGTGGTGGATAAGCAAAACTCCTGAGCCCTAGGTTTGAGTTCACAAAATATGAAGAAGAGCGAGGACATCTCCCTGACCAGGCCCGAGCTCCAAAGCGATCAAAGGAAAAGGAAGAAGACCCACAGGGACCAAAATACTGATGGGAAGCCTTTCTACAGCGACCCAAAATGTGAGAGATGCTGTGCTGGGGGAAGGGCTAAACAAATGGTGGCGAGGGAATGGGACGAGTTCCTCCCATATGACAAGAATGATGAAACAGAAGATTTCAGAGGGACCTGGGAAGACTCTGTGGACCGATTCGGAGAGAAGTGGGCCGAGCCAGGAACAATTTATGGGCAAAAACAACTTTGCAAGCCCTTAGAGCCTCGGCCCGGGCAGCGATAAATCATGAGAATGAGGAGGAAATGTGCCGCTCACTCCCCAGTGTGCAAGAGAGACGCCCGGGTTCAGACACAGCTTAGCGTGGGGATCCACCTGGCCCGTCCAGCCCCACGGGCTCCATGGGGTCGAGGCCATCCAGATATGTTCCCAGGTCTCTCCTTGCTCATGGGTAGTGGTCCCGGGACCTTGGGGTCCCTGAGACTCATGGGCGCAGCCAGTTTGCTGGGTTACATCTCACCTGGTGGGGTGCCAGGGGGGCCAGAAAAGAGGGCTGTTTTCTTGGCAGGCTGGTCGGGAGCTGGCACTCTGCTCTGAAAGGGCATCACGGGCTCCGTGGGACGGCTGAGGCGCTTTGGGAGGCTTTCCTAATCAAGCTGCGGTCCTTGGGATGAGATGGGCCAGGCCCAAGAAGGGAAGGAGACAAGCTTCTTCCCGGCTGGGCCAACAGTCCCACAGTCTGGGCCGGGGAGAGGTTATGGGGGGGAGGGAGAGGGTGAAGGCACAGGAAGAAAGGCTGCCCCATCAGGAGAACGGGGGCCGGTCACGGTTACGCAGCCAGGCCGAGGCAGGCACCCGCCATCTTGTTCTGGGTGGACAGGAGAGCTGGGCCCCAATCAGACCCTCAGGGTGGCTGGCAGGAAGGAGCCCAACCCCCCGTCCTTGGCCACTGGGTCACTGGGGCCTTCCTTTTCCTCTCAATCCCGAGGGATGTGAGGCTGCACCTTCCACCTGGACTCTGGGGAGGCAGCTAGGGTCACGGGGAAGCCAGGGTCACGGTGCAGCCAGGGTCACGCCAGGGAGGGCAGAGAGGGAGGAGCCACCGCAGGGGAAAAGATCGGAAGACGTGTGGATGAGGGGCCGAGAGTGGAGGAGAAGTGACTGGGGGGGAGGGGTCAGGATGGGGAAAGGGCGGAACCAGTCCTGGGGGAAAGGACACGCAGAGTCGGGCCTCTACGGGGCCACAAGGCGGTATGAGGGGCTGCAGGCTCCCTCGCTCCAGCAGATCACGTATGTCTGGAAACGGCGGACCTGTTGGCGAGGGGGGTGAGGAAGCCGGCTTCCCTAGCCCCGGCACAAGAAATCCTCTGCAAGTGGGCCAGCCCGGCGCACCCTGGGACAGAGCTCAGGTGACCAATCAGAGTCACCTCGGTGCTCTCCTTCCCCTCAGCAAGAAGCAAGACTGACCTCTGATGTCACCTCGTCCAGCACCCCCATCATACAGCCAGGAACCCCAAGGTGCAGCTACGGGATCCAGGTCAGGGACCAGTCTGCCCAGCCTCAGACAAGGGGCACACCAAGGGAAGGGCCCTGGGGGTAGTAGGGAGGGGGCAGCCGGAAGCCTAGGGCGCCCTGAGGCTGCTCCGACCCAGCCAGACACCCGCTGGAGGCCCGGGGCCCGCTACCTCCCCCTCACTGTTTCCCATGGAGTAGGTCTCCCCTAGTATCTGAGGGAGCTGGGGCGGGGCTGGCTCTTAGGAGCCTCCACAGGGACTCTCGGGGCCCCCAAGTGATGCCAGCCCTCAGTAAGGCCCCAAAGGTTAGAGTTCCATCTCCCCGGGGACCCCACTGGGCAAAGCGACGGCTCCTTTCTCCTCATCCAGAAGAAGAGCACGAGGTTCAGAGAGGTCCTGCCCCGGGCCTTCTGAGCCTTCAGGGAGATGATTATGCTGAAGTTCAAAGGGGAAAGTGACTGGGGCTCTCTACCCTGGGGGGCGCAGGAGAGGGGTGCAGGAAGCACTCTGGTCTGGGAGGCTTAGCGCAGTTTCCCATCTAGGATTCTTGGGAAGCCCTGGGCTGAAAGGGCCCCAAGGAAGAGCATCAGCCTTGCCTGGTGACATCATGCAGCCCTACACCTGTCCCACTAGCCCTAGCAACCAATGACATCACCAGCCTCAGTTCCACACTCTGCCCCACTAGCCCTAGCAACCGGTGACATCACCAGCCTTAGTTCTTCACTCTGCCCTTCCACATCTCAGCAACCCGTGACGTCACCCGACCCCGGTCTTTCCCTCCCCAGCTCGTGAACTTAGTCCAGGGTGGGGGCCAGAAGGCCTGGGACGTTGAAATCCCCACATACGGGATGTACTGAGTCTTGAGAAAGAAGCCACCACAGGTAGGCGCCCACCAGGCAAGGCCCCCAAAAGCGGAAGCCACTTGTAATGGCGGACGCGGGTGCGTGCCCAACCTGGCCTCACGGACCAGAGTGCGCCTGCGTCCAGAGACACTCGGGACTACAAATCCCAGAATCCTTCAGTATCCCTATCCTTCTTCCCTCTGGCCCAGACAGCACCGAGGAGAACTTGCGAGGGTGGGACGAGGAGCTTCTTAACCAATCAGATCTAGGCTGCCTAGGCTAGCGTTGCGTCGCCATGGCTACCGTTTCTCCTGGGCATTTCCTACTCCAGAGCCTGAGGGAGGCTGAAGATTAGAAGAGCCAAGGAGATCCTCCAGTCCAAGCACCCCATTTTAGAGAGAGACAGGATCCTGACTGGACACAGAGCTCTCAGTGGCTCTTACAGATCTTCTAGGCCAGGAAACTGCTATTATTACCCCCATTTTACGGAGGAGGAAACTGAGGCAGACAGGGTCACACAGCAAATAAGGGAGGAGTGGACAGAGAGGTCATGGGTTTGGGCTTCAGAATAGCATGAGACATATACTTTTTGGACATGGCCAATGGGGAAATTTCTTTTTTAGAGACAGCTGGATGGTTCAGTGACTGTAGTGCTGGGCCAAGAGTTCAGAAAACCCAACTTTAATCCAATCTCAAGTTACTTGTTAGCTAAGTAACCCTGGGTTTGCCTCAGTTTCTCCATTTGTGAAATAGTGATTGTAATAGCATCTCCCATAAAGGGTCAAATGCCATAGTAACTGGTGCTTTAAAAATATTTTCCCCAATATGTAAAAACAATTTTCAAAATTCGTTTTTTTTTTCTTTTGAGTTCCAAATTCTCTCTCTTTCTTCACCCCTCACGGAGAAGGCAAACAATATGATATAGCACACTCCAGAACAAGTCACCAGTGAGCACTTGACCCCATTGCTGACCAGTAGTGAAGTCCCACTCCTGGGACATGCAGCAAGAGACTCTGTTTCCATAGCAATCTATCAGCAGGGTCCCACCCTTGGAGCAGGCCACCAGCTAAATCCCACACCCAGGGGAAGCTAACAGGGACTCCCCCTCTATCCCCTCCTCCAGAAAATCAGAAGGGAAACATTTCCCAGAGAAAGAAGGCAACTAAACCCTGAAGCCCTGTGAAAGCCAGCAGTAAGATCCAAATTAGCAGCATAAAAACTTGGGACAATGCAAAACCCTCACATAAAAATACCAAGTCACCAAAAAAAGAGAGAAATAAGTGCACAAGTGTGTTCACATGCATGTGCACACACACACACACAAGACCTTGACTGTAGAAAGTTACTGTGGTGATAGGGAGGTTCAAGGCCTAAACTTAGAAGAAAATAGTGTCAAAATGACTTCATATAAAGCCTAAAAAAAGACTGTCATTTGTTCTCAGGCTCCAAAAGAATTCCTGAAAGAGATTTTAAATTCCTGAAAGAATTCCTGAAAGGGATTTTAAAAAGCAAATTAGAGAAGCAGAAGAAAAATTGAAAAAAGAAATGAAAGTAATGAAAAAGAATCATGAAAAAAGAATCACTGGGAAAAGATATACCAAAATGTACTGAGGAAAATAACTCTCTGGCCCAACTGACCAAATGGAAAAGGAAGTATGACAATTCCTTAAAATATGTATGCCTATATTCTATTTACATATATTTTCGCCATGTTTAATATATATTGGATTACTTGCCATCTGGGGGAGAGGGTGGAGGGAAGAGGAAGGAAACTGGAACATAAGGTTTTGCAAGGGTCATTGTTGCAAAATTATACTTGCATATGTTTTGAAAATAAAAAAAAATTTCAATCAAAATATATCTAAAATTGGCTCAAATAGGAAATAATATACATACTCTGTTGGATATAAAAATGTATTTTATCCTATAAGGAAGTAAAAAGGGAGGGTATATTGGGGAAGCTTGTGATTAGAAGCAAAACACTTGTGAAGAGAGGAAGAGTGAGGAGTAAGAAAGGGTGGGGGGATAGACAAGCAAGAAATAGTTTCAAAATATTTTGGAAATGTCCTATTCCCAGAGCTAAGGTCTGTACCCTGAGCTTGGCTAACAGTCTTTTGAGCTATGGATGATCTCATGCCCTGACAAAATGTATTGCTTTGACCACTGCCAGGTATTCACTCTATTTTCCAGGGATCTGAGAGTCAGTGTGCTACAGTCAAAGCCACCTGTCACCTCTCTTGACCTTCTCACAATCCCTGTTCCTTATAACTGCCAATGAACTGAAGGGGTACTGCTCTTCTGTTCCTGTTTGTTCTGTACCCCACTGTGAGACAATCAACTTCCAACAGGACCCAGGAAGGCTTGCATTGTCTGAATGAGCCTGTTGTGAGAAATGCTACTTAAGACCTGAGAAGTATTATTTCATAGTCCAGTTGACTCATGGTTTTTTTTTTTTTTTTTTTTTGTTTATAAAGCACTGCCTTGTCCCAGCATTTTAAGCTTTTCTTCTGAGGGTGGTGGGGTGGGGGTGGGGTGGGTTTTTGTTTGCAAGTATCATTATCCATACTCTGAAATTAAATTCATGTTTGTGTTCTGACTCTCCTGTCTCTAAACTGTTTTGTGGGGTACTGACCAGCCACAGGTTAGGGGCTAGTACTAGTCCAATTGATGATATAGCATGGAGGGAAATACACAGTTGATTATAACTATAAATGTGAATGGGATGAACTCATCTATGAAATGGAAGCAAATGGCAGAATGAATTAAAAAACAGAATCCTACAATATCTTGTTTATAAGAAACACATTTGAAGCAGAGAGAGACACATTTACCTTTGGAAGAGACTCAAGCAGAATCCATTATGCTTTAGCTTTGGTTTTTAGGATTCGAAAAAATAAGAACAAATCAATAAACAACAGTTTCATTAAAGAGATAAAATAACATGCCAAAATTTATGTGATATAACCAAAATGGCTTTTAGGGGAAAATGCAGCAAATTTTCTTATAAATTGCTTATATCAATAAAATCAAATCAAATAAAAAAATATCAAATTGCTTATATCAATAAAATATAAAGAAAAAAGCAGATCAATGAATTGGGCATTGTAGGGGGACATTACTGAATAAGCCCATGTACAGGAAGAGTCCAGTTCAGGTATTACTTGAAACCTGCTCCCTGTGAGGGCACACAATTCGAGGCTCCACCTCATTAACAATGAATGAAAGACATACTCCAGATACATTTAGGATAAACTTGATGGAGGATACATGTGAGAGGAACAAGCCAGCACAACTATGCTATTTATGACTCTGTTTTGACAAATACCTTGGTATTAATAGTTACTGTTATTTACAACCCTATAGTTACTGTTATTTTTGATCATAAGATAGATAACTTGTTTTTGCTAGTTAAAGTGGAACTGAAATGTCAAAATATGGTCTGTGTATTAACTTTGGAATATAAATAGCATCTGGTAGCTGGTGTTACAGTGACACTAGCTTAAAGAGTTTAAGCCCTGGCTCTAAGATTAATAAGTGGAGATTGCAAAGCATATCTTCCACCTGGCCTTGGATATTCAATTCAGATTCACATTCTTGGTATTCACTAGAGCTGGACTCTGACAGGGCATGCAACTGAAAAAAGTAGAAAAAGAACAAATTAAAAATCTCCAATTAAACACCAAATGGAAAATCCTGAAAACTAAAGAACTAATAAGATTGAAAGTCAGAAAACCATTGAACTAATAAATAAAATTAGAAGCTAGTTTTATGAAAAGAAAACCCCAAACAATAAAATAGATAAAGCATTGGCTAATTTGATTTTTAAAAAGAAAAAAGAAAACCAAATTACTAGCATCAAAATTTTCAAGAGTCAATAGTCCAATTTTCATTTAGAGCATTCACACCTCAGAAACTGGCAGGGTATAAATCAGGGCATGATTTCATTGTTACCTCAACAAAATATTAATAATCAAGATTAAGCTCAAAAGGGCATGTTCATACATTTTTTCTTCAGGGTTCTCAATAAGTGATTACTTATAATTCCACCTCTGTGTGGGCATTATGGCAAGAACAAAACAACAGGTTTGGGACTTAAAAGGCAAAGGGAGAGGTGGAAGGACAATAGACTGTGATCAGATAAGGGAAGGCCAGAATTTGTGAACACGGAGGCAGAGTATTTATGGGTGATGGTAAGATTGAGGGTTTGACCATCTTTGGTCAACTGAGAAGAGGAGGAAAAGTCCCAATGTCATGGGAAATTAATTAGTTGAGGATCTTGGAGTTTAAACAATCTGGGGAAGTAAAACTATGTATGTTTCAAGTCCCTTAATATGCTCAAATATCTCCTTTATTAAACAGCAACAACAACAACATGACAACACAAGACTTGCACAAATGAGATCTGTCATATTATCATCTTCTAACTCATTATTTTTTAGAATATAAATTTAAAAATTTTTATATATAACTTATTGGTTACAAAGACAGTTACTTGCCCACCTAAATCACAAAACCACCAACTCAAGATGTCCAATTATTTTTTTTAAAATAAAACAGGTAAAAACTGATTGATAAACCTCCATATAAGAACTGCAAATGAAGTTAAAAAAAAAACAAGGCTCTATTTTAAAAACAAAATGCATCAAATGTAAGGGCTTTGGTTCTTCTGCCTAAATACTTGGTGTTTCCCTTCTCTTCAGACACAACTAGACTGATGCTAACTTCACACAGTAGAGATGTTTTCAGGGATGACCAAGATAAGGCCACAAGTACCACAGAATTGTCAAGTTCTTCTTCTATCCATTGGCACAAACAGGCAGCAAACAGTTTAAATAGTTAAAGGTTGTTTCTTTTAATTTTTTTATTTATGTAGTTTTTCACTGAAAGCTTTAAAAAACAATCAAAAAAGCTACCATTCTATTCCTTTCTTCCATAAAGATTCAGTAGTGACAAAGAGAGGAAAATTGTTTTGGGAACACCCAAGTATTGAGCACAAGAGTTATCCTTACTGGGATATTGGTAATACTGTTCATGGTTTTAAGTCTTTCAGTAGATTACCTTTCATATGATGAATTTCAATTGCCTACAACACAACACTGAGGTATTATTATCTCTGTGGCCATTTCACACAAGCAAAATACTATCTTGTCACACCTTCAATTCTGCAAAATCCTACATATTAAAGAAGCATTTTTTCCTCATGACAAAAATAGTTCCTTGAAAATCTCTCAGTTTGTTAGAGAAGATATTGGATCCCTGACTCAGAAATGCCTTGCCATCTCAACTGTTCACAGTGGATTTAGGCTGGGTGATTCAAAAAGGTAAAATCTGAAAATCAATTTGGTGTCTTCCTTGGACCATACGTGAGCTACCTAATCAGGACTGCTCAAAAGGCAGACAAGTTTTTGTCTCCTCTGTCTAGGCATTTTCCTTAGCGCAGCTACCCCCCGGTAGGGGGGACACCCCAGCTCTCCCTCCCTGCTCAGGCCCCTCTAATCTTCGGCTGCAACTGCCACCACTTCTTGTGGTGGAGGGGAGTGGTGGGACAGGCTGGATGTCCTGGTGGGCTACGGCAGCAGCGACTGTTGTACCAGGAGCTGCAGGCGCGGTGGTAACAGTAGCAGCAGGAGCGGCAGGCGCGGTAACAGTAGCAGCAGGAGAGGCAGGCGCGGTGGTAACAGTAGCAGCAGGAGCGGTGGTAACAGTAGCGGCAGGCGCGGTGGTAACAGTAGCAGCAGGAGCCAGGCGCGGTAACAGTAGCGGCAGGCGCGGTAACAGTAGCAACAGGCGCGGTGGTAACAGTAGCCTCAGGAGCGGTGGTAACAGTAGCAGCAGGAGCGGCAACAGTAGCCACAGGCGCTGTGGTAACAATAGCAGCAGGAGCGGCAACAGTAGCCACAGGCGCGGTAACTGGAGCTGCAGGCTCGGCAACAGGAGCACTCTGGTTCTTTTAGGTTGCAGAGTCCAAACCGAAAGCATCCCTCTTCATTTCCAAGGGCAGCCTCTCCCTCACATACAGATTCCCCCAAATGATCTAATGCCTGTCTTCAAGGAACATCCCTTCTTGGGAGAACAGACTGCCTCCAGAGGTAAAGGGGAGACCTGGAAGATTTTAGCCTAGAGGGACAAAGCTTACATCGACTCACTTTTTGTACATAGGAGGGAGCATAGGGAAGAAGCTAGGAAGGAAATTGTTGTTTGGGGAAATGGAAAGCTGAACTGGCAGGTGGAAATGGAAAGGTGAGGAAGGCCCTGCTTTATTGGTTTCCTCTTGTGCCAGGGAAGGATGCATAGGCTAGAAACCTCACCCAACACAAGTTTCACATGCATTACCAAAAACTATCAAACAGTTCCTGTCCAAGCCTCCTGATGCAAGCTTGTCTCATCTTTCTGGGATGCTGCAGAAATGCCGTTTTCCCCTGGAACTTAGCTGCCCTCTCCCCCACCCCTTCTCCCAAATCTGTGGAGACAGAACTTGAGGAGAAATGGAGAAGCATCTGGAGAAGCTTTTCTGCCATCCTTCTCCAAGCTCTCTGACCTCCCTCCCCTTCTCAGTCTCTGGGTGAAGTGTCACTCTTGCTCCAGCCCCTCTTTTCTTGTGGCCTATGTCCTCTTCTTTCTCTAAATTTTCTTTCTTGGCAAACTCAGTAATTCAATGATCACTCCTGTGTCTATAACTTTCAAGGAAAAAAAAGAGATCCAGCCATAATAAGTGAATGAAAAAACCTTATTATGAACTTTAGATAGACAGCTAGAGCATTTATTAAATGATTATTCCATGGCAGTCACTATACTTGGCAAAGGGAATTCAAATATAACAACAAAGAAAGATAATCCCTGACCTCAAGGAGCTTACATTCGAGTAGGAGTAATAAAGCACATTAAATGGAACTGAAAGATGTGTGTATCTACAGGGAGGAGAGCACATATTTATTGCAATAAATAATTTTTTTTATTAAAAGCTTTTTATTTACAAAACATGAGTGATTTTTCTACATTGACCTTTACAAAACTTTTTTTTTGTTCCAAGCTTTTCCCCTCCTTCCCCCTACCCCCACCCCTAGATGACAGGTAATCTAATACATGCTAAATATGATAAATTATATGACAAATCCAATATATGTATACATATCTATACAGTTATCTTACTGTATTGCAATAAATATTATTAAGTGCCTACTAGGTGCCAGGTGATTGCCTAAGTATTGGGGACACAAAAGGAGACAAAAGACAATTCCTGCTCTCAAGGAGCTTACCATTTAAGGGGGGAGACAAGATGTAAGTAAACATATACAAAGCAAGTTAGATAATAAATAGGAAAAAATGAAGACAGGGAAGACACTCAAATTAAGTGGGGTTGTAGTAGGCTTCCTGTAGAAGATAGGATTTTGGTTGGAACTTAAAGGAAGCCTGGGAGGTTGGCAGTCCTCCAGAATGGAGGAGGGGCAGGGTTCTAGGAATGGGAGAGCCAGAGAAAATGCCCAGAGCCAAGAGATGGAGTATCTTGTTTATGAACAGCCAGGAAACCAGCAGTTACTAGATCAAAGAATATGTGTCAGGAATTAAAGTGTAAAAAGACTGGGTTGGCAGATGCAACATTATGAAGGACTTTTACCCCCCCCCCCCAAGAAGGACTTTTTATTTGACTCTGGAGTTAATAGGGAATCACCAGCTTGTTGAATAAGGAAGGTGATGTGGTCATACGTTATTTTTAGGAACATCACTTCAATGACTGAATGAAGAATGGATGAGAGTGGGGAGAGACTTGAAGCAGACAGGACTTGCCCTAACCCTCCTCCTTCCCTCCCTCTCCCCCACTCCCCAGCAGGCTATTGCAGTAGTCTTGGGTTCGAGATGCACCAGGGTAGGGCAGTGTCAGAGAAGAGAAGGGCGTGTATTGGAAAGTTGTCCTAAGGTGATGTAGAAATGTCTTGGTACCATGTTGGATATTGGGGTGTGGGTGGGGTGAGATATAGTGATGAATTCAGAATGACTAGTAGAATGTGGGCTTGTGGGAGTGGGAATATGGGGTTACTCTGTTCAGTAATAGGGAAGGATATAGGAGAAGATAATGAATTCTGTTTCGGGTATAACTGGTGATATCATAAAGGGGTGAGGGTTTCAAGAGAGGAGATGTAGAGTTGGATTGGTTCAGCAAGGGATCAAGAAGCAGAAGAAGAGAGAGTGCAGGGGAGTTAGCCTGGGAGAGACCTGGAGGTCATGGTGAGGATGAAGGATGCTTCTCATGGTGAGGATGAAGGATGCTCCCCACAGGAGCAAGTGGAGAAGTCTAGAGAGTTAGGAGAGAAGACAACAGCTGGCTTGGGCACTTATTTCAGTGGGGGGCTCTGAGGAAGTACCTTCCAGGATGAGAAAGCTTACAAATGAAGAACACAAGGGAAATTATTGACTCCTGTCTCATCAAGTCTTTGGAGCAATCAAACAGCCTAGGGGAAGAGGGAAGAAGGCAAGTTACTAGGGTGCCCCTGTGATGCCAGTCAGTCCCTGCTCGCTCTAGGGGGTTCTCAACTATCCCTTGACTCCAGATCCCACCTCCAACTTCCTATTGAACATGTCATCCTAGACTTCCCATTTTAGACTCACCATGTCCCAAATGAAATGCATTAACATTCCCTTAGAAAGCACTTCTTTATCCTGCCTGTACTTTAACCAAGTACACTGGTTGGAGAGTGCAGAGTTACCTGCTGCATTGTCCCTCCCACCATCACTTCCTGGATCTATTCATTTGACAGTTCTCTGGATTCCACTTTCTCATCATCCTCTTGCCACCCCTTTTTGCCTGTTCCCAGGCAAATTTCATTCTCTAATTCAGGTCCTCACTATCTTTCTCCCCAGGGATTGTAAAAGACATGGCTATCTTGAATACTCTGAGGACTCCCCCTGAAAGCAGTGAGGAGGAGGTGGGCATTGCTAACCTTGTGGATATATTGATTACATCCAGGTCACAGCCAGGAATGGGATAAGGGAGAAGCCAGATGAGCAAGTCATTCACCTTACCTGCAGGGCAGGAAAAAGGCAGCAGGAAGTGGGCTTACCTCCAGGAGCCGATGCCAAGGGCAGGGACCAGATAGGCACCCTTGACCATCCCAGGGGGCACAAGAAAGACGCTCTTCCAGCCTACAATGAGGACTCATGTCTGTGTAGATGGAGCTGTCCAGTCAACCAGATTAACTTTGGCCAAGAATCAGAAGGAGCTACTTTCTGCACTGCTCAGAGTGCAAAGGAAGGGGGAATTGAGAGTTAGGGTTCCCCTCAAGGCTGACTGAGAAATGGAGATCTCAGAAGGGCCACAGTTAGAGGGTCAAAATTTTGGAGAAGGAACTGTGGCTTGAGGGGAGCCAGGGTGGAGAGGCTGTCTTACTGTGTTGGCAGCATTCAAGTTGGGGTCCAATCTGGATGGATGCAGCCTGAAGGAAGAAAACAAGCATCAGTTTAGTGCCTACTGTCAGACACTCTGCTGGGTGTTCTACAGGTATCTCTTGCTCCTCACAACAAGCCTGCAAGATTGCCACACAAAGTGAGGCAGAGGTGGGGTAGATGTGAATCCTGAAGTCAGCTTATTCTCTCCTTTTTCCAAAAATGCTAAAAACACTCATCCTAGGAACTTAATTTCCCAGACTGTCTTATTACCATAGTTAAGGCAAGCAGGATGTGTCCAGCCTTGATTAGCCTCTTTAAGATACATTTATAGGAACCCAGGCTTTCCCAGACTTCCTTTCTTAGTATCTTCAAGGCAGTCTCAACATCTTAATATACATCCTTGTTCCCATCTTTATGTCCCCTCCTTCCCTGAGAAAACCCAAGGTTTTATTTCCCCTATAAAAATGTGCTCATGATGAACTCTTTGCTAAGTCTTTTTCTGGACTAAGCCCACTATGAGGTACTCCTTTCCTTATCCCTCCTCACAGTGTCTTCCCTTTAATGTCTTTTTTCTTACTATAGCTAACTCTGTTTACTCTGTAATTCCTCTATGGATTTAAGCTGCCAGTCAGTAGAATACACTCACTTCATGGCATATTCTCTTTTTCCTGGTTAATTGTGATGTCCACTGGGGAACTCATTTTTCCCATTACGAATGGGAACCTTTCGTAAACCATTTCCTTGCTAACTATGTGTTCTCCCAAATCTATTTCATATTTACCACTTCGGGTGTTTATTTTACCTCTTCATTTTGTTTGTAATCTTTTCCCCCTAAATAAATGTTCTTTTGGACATTTTATCTTTTGGCAAAGAGAATGGCCATTGTGAATTTGTCACATGTTTATTTTGAACTAGGAAGTGCTACCCTGCTCTCATCAGAGTGACCTGCCCACGGTCATATAGCTAGTAAGTGTCTGAAGTTAGATTTGGATTCAGGTCTTCCCAAATCCAAACCCACCATTCACCAGACTAAGTCCCCCTATTTCAGCTAGATGCCTTCTTGCTCAGGATTAACCACATAGGAAACATTCCTCTTCCAAAGGGAAATAACACAGTAGGGAAATTGAGTCAAGATTATTTTTCCATTACCTTATTTTTTTTGTTTTTTGTTTTTGGCTGAGGCAATTGGGGTTAAGTTACTTGCCCAGGGTCACACAGCTAGGAAGTGGTAAGTGTCTGAGACCAGATATGAACTCAGGTCCTCCTGACTTTAGGGCTGATGCTCTATCCACTTCGCCATCTAGCTGCCCCTCCATTACCTTGTAAGGCTATCCTTTCAACCTACCCAAGTATTGCCATCCACTAGAAGCAGTTCTCAGATCCTACTCCCTTTGACCAGTTTGTGGCAATATCCTTTAATGCTTGTCTACTAATTTAATGATAATTCAGACAATTAATCTGAATTCAAATCTTAGAACAATGCCAATTATAATTTCTAGAGATTTTTATGTCAAATGGCAAATTTCACAGATTAGACTAGGCCATTTTTTTCTCTCATATTGCAATATCAGTTAGTTAACAATAAAAAGTTAACAAGCTCTTTTAAAAAAATGACTAAACACCCATTTCTGACTTTTTTTCTTTAGTTTAAATATATCTTGGTATTTGTTTGATGGTGCATGTTGATGTCCTCTCCAAAAGCCTAACTTACCAGTACCTCTATCTAGTCTCCTGTGACCTCTATGTCTCCTCAGCTACACTCTGGCTTGGGCACATCTTTGACCTTTCTATCACTCATATATCGTCTCTGCTTTCCTAATGAAAAACTCTGTCACCCTCTTCTCTCATCATGACATGTCATCATTCCATCTCTTGCATTATTCCTCTTGAACCAACTATTCCTCGTATTCTGACTCCCAATTCCTGACCCTGTAGTCTCCCTTGCTGGTTTTAATCTACTCTTTCTTCTGATCAGCCATGAAAGACTTGGATCTTTTCACAGGTTCAGAGATCCAAGGCAATTGTGTGGACATGCTCACTAGAGGATTTCGGTACTGGCCCGAATCCTGATCATGGGTGAGGAGCGAAGGAGTGGAACTCTCAAAGATGGTCAAAAGGGGAGTTCATTTGTTCCAAATTCTCTCAGCCTTATGTACCCTAATATCCTTACTTAATCTCTGTCTCTCTGTCTCTGTCTCTGTCTCTGTCTCTCTCTCTCTGTATGTATGTATAGATACACACACAGTTTTGAAAGTATATTACATTGGTCTCATTTTGTCCTCACAACAAAATGGGAGTGGGTACTGTTATAACCTCCTCTTTACAGATAAGGAAATCAAGGCCGACAGTGTGTAGGTGAGTTGTCCAGGATCACACAGGTGGTAAAATCCTTCCAAGGGAAGAAATGAATTCCCATTCTTTCTGCCTCCAAGTCCAGCCTCCTAGCCATTGATAGTACAAAGTTCTCACACTCTGAAAGGCATCCTATAAATCAATGACACTTCTCTACATGATGATTTCTGCAAATCAGGAACCAAGAAGCTGTCACCTTAACGCTAACCAAGAGTGAGAGAGATCATGGACTTAAGAAGATACAATGTGGACCAGAAAAAGGGCTTATGAAATGATATCTCCGAATCAACTGGCTACTGAGGGTACAAGCCCTTCCCTTGCCCTATATCCTTCTGGCATTTTGGAGTGATCATCTTCAGAGGCCTTTAAGGGACAATGTCCCTCTCGTTCTCCTGGCTACGAAGATCAGTGAACACCCAGAGCACAGATCAATTAGGCTGTGAACCCTCAGGTTCACCAATTAATTTTCCAACCTAGTGGAAATCTATTAATTTAAAGGACTCACTTTGAAAGCTGTTAAGTGACTCCAGCTACTTTTCCAAAACTGGGCTAATACCTGTACCTAGACTGCCAGCTGGTGAGTGAGAACTCAGCAAGTCCTGAATGCAAATATGACCTCAGAGATTTATTAAGTTGTGTGACCCGGGGCAAATCAGTTTACCTCAGTCTGCCTCAGTTATCCTATCTGTAA
>JAJPUD010013859.1:8878-42680 GCA_023553655.1 Myrmecobius fasciatus | reverse complement strand
CTGTGCATACCCTTTGACCCAGCAGTGTTTCTACTGGGCCTATATCCTAAAGAAATCTTAGAGGAGGGAAAGGGCCCCACATGTGCAAGAATGTTTGTGGCAGCCCTTTTTGTGGTGGCTAGAAACTGGAAACTGAAGGGATGCCCATCAATTGGAGAGTGGCTGAATAAATTATGGTATATGAATGTTATGGAATATTATTGCTCTGTAAGAAACGACCAGCAGGACGATTTCAGAGAGGCCTGGAGGGACTTGCATGAACTGATGCTGAGTGAAACGAGCAGAACCAGGAGATCATCATACACAGCAACAACAGTATTACATGATGATCAATTCTGATGGACATGGCTCTCTGCAACAAAGAATTGTCTCAAACCAGTTCCAATTGTTCCCTGAAGAAAACCATATACACCCAGAGAGAGGGAAATGAAATATGGACCACAACGTAACATTTTCATGATCTCTATTGACATTTGTTTGCATTGTGTTGCCTTTCTCTGATTCTTTTTTTTTTCTTGTAGATATGATTTTTCTTGCATAACTTCTCAAGCATTTCAACATTATTAACATGTAGTGGACTTCCTGCCATCTAGGGGAGGGGAGGGGACTTGGGGTAAAATTTGTAATGGAAAGCTTTGTAAAGATCAATGTTGGGGAACTACCCATACATATGTTATACAAATAAAAGGCTTTAATAAAAAAAATGTCAGCATATAAAAAAAAGAAGAATTGAGAAAGGTTTCTTGTAAAAGATGGGCTTTTAGTTGGAAATTAAAGGGACCAAAAGAAATCAGCAGGCAGAATTGAAGAGAAAGAGTGTTCCTGAAATATAAATAGTTGTCTGTGTCCAGACAATTGGGAAAGAAGGTCTATTATTAAGAGATGATAGAGGTAAGACTGGGAATGGACCTAAGGAAAGGGGTGAGGTCAGGGTTTAATGACTTACATGGCAGATAATGAAAGAATATGCAGATTAATTTGCAGAATCCCTAAAAGAAATTTTTGGAAACAGAAATAATTAGAAAAACATCAAAAGAATATAGACAAACAAATAATCTTATTTTTTTAAAAAGGGAAAAGTTAGATTCCAGCAAATATAGGGCAAAAATATTATATCAACCAATGGTAAATTTTTTACAACAAATTAAACACTTAAAAGTATTTAGAATCTAGTGTTGATTCATTTAAGTGAAAGTAATGTTAAAGAAAACTCATTTCCTTTTTGGGATAGGATTACTAAATTCATGGGAGCAGCTAGATGGGACATTGGATAATGTGCTGGGTTTAGATTCAAGAAGACTAATCTTCATGAGTTCAAATCTGGCCTCAGACACCTACTAACTCTGTGACCCTGAGCAAGTAATTTAACCCTGTTTGCCTCAGTTTTCTCAACTTTAAAATGAAGTACAAGGAAATGGCAAACTTACTCCAGTATCTTTGCCAAGAAAATTCTCAATGTAGTCATGAAGAGTTGGATATAACTGAAAAACAACTGAACAACACTAAATTCATGTATTAAAAATACTGTAGATATAACATGTTTGAATTTTCATCAAGGAACTTAATTTTTATCATATTATATTTATTATTTTCATGTTAAATCCAATACATTTATGCACATTTATACATTTAACATGCTGCACAAGAAAAATCAGATCAAAAAGAAAAAGAATGAGAAAGAAAACAAAATGCAAGCAAACAACAAAAAGAGTGAAAATGCTATGTTGTGATCCACAGTCAGTCACCACAGTCCTCTCTTTAGGTGTAGCTGGCTCTCTTCATCACAAGATAACTGGAATTGGTCTCAATCATCTGTTGATGAGAGCCCCATCCATCAGAAATGATCATCATATAATCTTCTTGTTGCTGCATACAATATCATATATCTGTGAACAAATAATATTTTGCTAATTGAGTGCATACAAAGGGTGCTGACTAAAAATTTTATATTTACCTCAAAAAAAAAGAAAGGAAATGTATCCAGAGATGAGGGATGGATTATTTTGTTCTTGAAATAGCAGTGTCACTAAAACTGTGTGGCAAAGATTAAAGTATAAAATGACTCATTTAGAGAATTGATAAATTATTACAAATTATAACAATATAAATTATTTGAATGTCAAATAGAACATTTTTATTTGATTCTGGAGGCAATAGTGAGCCAGTAGAATGTATTGAGAAGTCACTATAGTGGTTGAATAGATAATAAATTAGAGTTGGAAGAGACTTAAGGGAACAGCAAGTAGAGAAGTGGATAGAGTACCAGACCTGGAATCAGGAAGATTCCTTTTCATGAGTTCAAATCTGGCATCAGATACTTACTTGCAGTGTGACCCTGGGCAAGTCACACCTCCATTCTTCATATATAATATGAGCTAGAGAAAGAAATAGCAAATGACTGCAAGTGACTTTGCCAAGAAAAACTTAAATGGGGTAATGAAGAAGTAGATATGCTTGAAGGGACTGAAACCAGAGCAGAATGTAGTTAAGAGCTCCAAAAAACCCAGAAGAGGAGAGAATATCAATGAGGAGAAGTTGATCTAGATAAAGATCTCTTGAGTAGATCTCTGCAAAGAGATCTAGGGGAATGAGGACTGAAAAAAAACTTGAATTTGGTAATGATTGATTATTAAAAACTTTTAAGAGAGGACTTTCGACAGAATGATAGATGTCAGAAAATAGAATGTAAGAGTTAAGAACTGAGTGAGAAAATAAAAGTGGAAATTCCAATTATAAACATTCTTTTTGAGGAATTTAATTACAAGGGAAAGAAGGCATGTTAGATGATAGCTAATGAGTAAAAGCCATTTTCAGGTTAAGGGAGTCATGAGTATTTTGTAGATAGAAAGGAATATGCTGGTACACAAGGATAGATTGAAAACAAATGATTGAGTCTGTTGAAAGAGTCAGGATAGTAGAGAATTATTTGAACATATGGAGGGGTTTAAGGCCACTTCATCATGTGAAAGAAGGATGAAGAAGGTGAGGGCAGAAGGCATTTGAGCAATGATTTGAGAAAGAGGGAAGAAGAGAATATTCATGGAAAATAGCTTAATTTTGTTTCTGTAAGATATGAGGCAAGAATTTCTGTTGAGAGTGTGGGAGGAACCATGGGAGATTTGAGGAAAGATTAATAGATTTGGAAAATCCACTGTGTAAAATAGGATACGGTATTCATAGGACATTTATAGAAGGATTGTCAAGTAATCATTTGGGCCTAGTTGAGGCTGTATAAACTAAATTTGTAGTGGACCCATTCAGAAAGATTACAAGATTTTCTTCTTTTGTTCCCCACCATTGCATATAAGTATGAATATGGTAAATGATATGAGTGAGCACAAATTGAGACTAGCAAGACAAAACTAGTGATATGATCAAGGGTCTAGGGATTCAAGAGAAGAGGACAGTATAGAATAAAAGTTGTTCACAGAGTGACTAAGATAGTGAAAAGAAAATAGAGTAGCTAGTGAAGGGAGACTATGTGAGAGAGAATTAAGGTTCCATAGTATTAGAGGTCATGGTACAGATCAAGAAATGGATTTAGTAAGAGAAGAGATGAAAAGCCAATTAAATTATGGTTAATAGGGGATTTTCCAGGGGAGGTTGGATATTGGGATGGAGGCAAGGACAGAATGAGATGAAAAAGATACAGTCTGGGTAAGTATGAATATGGTATTCCTTCACCACTTCTGTTCCCATTGTAGTATAAGGATTAGGTGCAGAGAGGGAATGGCAGGAGATAGAGATCAAAACTTCATGGTGGGAAAAAGAAGTCCCATTCTTCACCAATAATATTCTTCCTTTTCCTTCAAAGGACAGATACAGCAGGAAATGGATGGGCTAAAGTGGAAGAGTACATTGCTCCTCTTTGCCCTGGAAATGGAGAACATTGGAATTGGGGGATTGAACTGGGTTAGTTATAGGAGGTGGAAATTTCCTTGTGCTTGCACAAATGAAATTTATTGTATTCATCCAGGATGAAGTACTTTCAGGCAGATTGAAGACACATGGGCTCCCAGTCCCTTTCCCTTAGGAAACATGCTGCACGCAAACATAAGATGGAAGGCACAGATTTTATAGTATTAGAAATTCGTAGCCTCTCTTCTTTTTAATCACAGTCATTTAGTGAAAAGAGTTTTTTTTTTTTTACATTGAGCACTGAAATATAGAACAATGACTTCTTATTTCAATTTGTAATGCATTTGAACATTTTCTTTATACAGACTATTGAGTTTCCTGGTAAAAATTATAAAAGCCTAGACTTGCTTTTGTGAATTTCCTTTTAGTTAAGACCATTCTCTCCCATTATTGGGTGAATACAAGAAAATAAGTAAAAAGCCTCACCTTTCAAATGAACAAAGCCATATATAAATTCGATACTGTTCTGAAGACTTAGCTTATTAAGTATAAAGGCTACCAAACTTTAAAATGAGAAAAGAATAGTTCCAGCAGTACATTTCCTATAAAATTAATATTACAAATATAAATTTACTTCATATTGAAAATCCAACTTGATCTTTATGTGCAGATATTAAAGAGAAGATCAATAGTTCCAGCAAATCATGTATTGTACTACCCTGGATATACTTCTCAACTGTGCTTCTGAGATAGTTTGTTTAAACCCCTGTTCATCATAGACTTTGATAAGGACAGATAAAGGACAGAGGCTTTAAAAAATTCCCTCCCACATTGAGAATAATTGATTTTAAACTGCACATTTCTTAGATGAAGTCAATGTATTTTTATTTCTAAAACTATACTGGAAGAAATTAGTGCAAAATAATGCATTGATGGATCCAAAACAAATATTGACCTTGTTGGAGAGGGTGTATAATAAGGAATGGTGTCAAGGAAATGTTATAGCCCCTGACACCAAAGCACTTAATGTCATTACACAGGAATGTTGTCAGAAAACCTTTCAAATTTTTTGTTACAAATATTCTCTCAGAATGTATTTAAGAGTGTTCCGTTGAGTGCAGAAAGTGCATTTGAATGAATTAACAAAGAAATTGATTTGTTTCATTTATGAATAGATCTCCCATAGTCTTTATTTAAAAAAACAAAAAAACTTTTCATTTTCACTTTGTCCAATATGTTTGCTATCTTTTAATCATTCACATATATTTCTCCATTAAGCACTTTGAACATTTTCATTAGCCTTTTCATTGTTATTCTTTAATGGATCAATATACTAACATTTTAAATTATTTTGGTGCCTTTGTATTTTGTGGTTTTATGGATATCAGAAAGTAAAATTAAATCAACAAAGTGAACAATACATTGTATTAAAAGCTCTACTTCCTGTTTTCCCCATTTCTTCTTAAAAGTCTATATTGTGGCTTTTGATCTCATTATTCAATATAAACAGAGGAAACTAGGTGGCAGATCAAGTTGGAATTAGGAAGACTTGAAATCAAATCTAGTCTTACAAATTATGTGAACCTTTGCAAGTCACATATCCTCTTGTCTCAGATAATAATAGCATGTACCTACTAAAATGTTTTGTGAGAATCAATTGCGATAATTATTATAAAATGCTTAGCTCAATGCCATCTAAATGTTAGCTACTTGCTATCATTGATGTTCTCTCCTTTCTTTAAAGCTATTTTCAGTTTTGGTTAGTCTTCTTTGTTGTATCTTCATTCAGACTGGACTACTTGTGACTGCCAAGACTCTGTCCTGTATCCCACTTCTCCCTCTATTCTATTTTAGTTGGTATTATCATAAATTACCTTGAATTTAATTATCTCTATGCTGTTTCCAGAATCTATTTATCCAGCTTTAACTTGTCTAGTATCACATTAATTGCCTATTAAACATGTCAAACCAGAGACTTACTAAACTTAACATGTCAAAAACTTCATTCATTCTTCCCCTTAATGTTTTCCCCTCTTCCCAACTTCCCTATCAAGTTCACCAACATTTTCCCACTCACCTAGGCTCATAACCTAACTGTCATTCATTAATCATCACTCTCTTATCTCAACACAAAATCTGTTGTCAAGTCTTTTATCAATTTTATTTTTTTCACATCTCTTGTATATTCTCTGTTTTCTTTATTTCTTGTCTGAACTATTGAAATAATTTTCTGGTGCTCTCCCTCAAGATACTTTTTACAATTCTATTTATTTTTACTTGATGTTACATTTGTTTCAGATTCTTTTCATCCATCTCTTATCTCCTGACTTGCTTGGTTTCCTTTTAGTCCCAACTAAAACCCCACTTCCTACAAAAAGGCTTTCCCTATCCTCTTTAATTTTAATACTTTCCCTGTTGGCTCTTTCAAATATATCCTGTATATATCTTGTTTGTGTATAGTTATTTCAGGTTGTCTTCCCCTTTAAAGTGTGAGTTCCTTGAAATCAGGGGAAGTATTTCACTTTTCTTTCTATCCACAGTACTTACCAGAACAGCTAGCACATAGTAGCACATTAAACATTTACTGGCACACTATTTATTCATTTCTGAATAATTTTATCTGAATCATTTTTAATCATTGATAATAATTTTGGTATTATTTTAGTTACCATTTCCACAAACAAAAACAACAAAATAACAACAATAAGAACAATGATGATTATGGAGGTGATAATTTCATTTTCTCACTGCAAGATTTCCCTCACTTTTGATGGAATTCTATTAGGTAGCTCTTCCCATTCAGAAAAAGGTCCTAATCCTTCATCCATCTCCCTGCTTTTAGAGCACACACAGTGCTTTGCACTTATACAAAAATCATTTAACATTTTGTATTGATTATTTGAGTATATCATATGTCTCTCTGATAAGAGAGAGTAGAAATAATTTGTTTAATAATTCTAATTGGCTATTGTGAGGTAATATAAATGGGAAATTTTTGACCTATAAATAACATAAAATTTAGATTTGAAGTACATATATATTATATACATGTTTTATATTTATATATATAATGTTCTCCCTCCTCTATTTTTTTTTCTTTTTGAATTCCTTTTTCACTATGACATAATCAAATAAAGTGTAAAATATTTCACAAATCTTAAAGCTCTATGTAAATGGCATAGCTTGTTTTTGTTGCTGTTGCTGGTGGTGATGGTAGTAGTGGTAGTAGCAGTAGAAGTAGTAGTAGAAGTAGTAGTAGTAGTAGTAGTAGTAGTAGTAGTAGTAGTAGTAGTATGATTTTGACTCTTTTTTTTTCTATAACTTCAATCTCATATCAAAAAACCCCCACAAAATTCTAGTATGGCACCTTCCTAGTACTTTAGTGTGAATATTTTGGGTTACATTCAAAACTGCAAGTATTCTGGCCCATTTACAAACAGTTCCATATAGTGCTCAATTGTTATCTTGCTCAAAGTGAATTGTCAAAGAAAAAAAAAACAATCATTTTTATATTATATGGTTGTATGGTGCTGTAAAAATAGCATGGCATTTGGAGTAAATAGCGCCACTAGCTACTATCTCTGTGACATTGAGTCATAATACCTCTGTTGTTTTTTTTCAATTCCTAATCTGTAAAATAAAATGCAAGGGTTGTCCTCAGATGTCCCTTCTCTACCCATCTGTATGAACATGATGAAGAACTCAATGTCTTTTTGTCAAGTGATAAGGGTACTCAGCATCTTTTTATGCTTGATAAATATCTTAAATGATGAGAATAAGTTTGCCAATAATAAGGATGAATTGTAGTGCTGCAACTTCACAGAAAGTGAACCGGTACATTCAATCAATCTAGAGCTATTTCTTTTAGTTCCTGAAAGGTTAAATGATAATGGGATATTTCCCTACAAGTTTCATTTCATCTGAATGGCACATGCCTGTTAATATTGGCTAGTGCCACAGTCAGCCAAATTCCTTTAAGTAGTCTATTTTCTTCTTAGAGAGAAGACATTTATGGTTTTTGTAAGCCCATTGTTTTACATATTGGTGATAATATGAATAATTCCATGGTCATAAGATCCAAGACTTGTCCCATAGTAGAGTGCAGTGGTTGAAAGTGTGGAAAAGTTTTGAATCTATAATAGCATGTCATTTGTCATTTGACACTGGAGAACTAGACAGACTTCAATGTGTAGAATTTTTTTTTCTCTACATGTGTATACAACTCAGTGGTATTATCAGCATCTCTAATTATTTGGAATAAAGCAAGTACAACAAAAGATGGTTGTATAGGCATTTTCTTTCTGGGATCATTCTCCCTAAATGATAATTAGAACGTTAGCTTGAAACTGTGTGACTAGAGAACAAAAATAATTTCAGATTTGCTTCTGATTTTAAGAGAAATGGGTATAGACAGACCTTACTGATAAACTACCATGTGATTTCAATGGGAATTAGGTAACAGTGTCATGTCAATATTACTAAACAGTGAAGCATAATACATAAATTTGGAAAAGAGTCCAGTTACCTCTCTAGCAATAGAAACACAGATCAAAATTGGGATTAGTTGCTAGAAATGATGGAATATTAAGGAAAAGGCTTTCAAGGAATAGGAACAAGGTAAAACATAAAGGTAAGTAGAATGACTGAATTTTATTGGGTCTTGACTAGGGAGTATTTCACCACCAACAAAAAAAGAATACCATGGCAACATTAAGTAGAGTTTGTATAATGGTCTCTCCCCTTCATTTAAATGATACTGACTTGTAGGTTAAAGTCTATTTACATTGTTTCTTTCACAGAGTAATCTTAACTAGTCCAAGAGAAAAAAAGATTGAGTAAAGTTTTAAATACATAATAATGGAAAACGTATTTTGTTTAATTTTTTCAATAGTTTGTTAAATTAACATTTGATCTCGGCATTCTCTTTGAATTCTTCACACTTTTAGACTCCAGTTATTCCAGCAAACTTTTGGCACTTTTATATCATTCCAAAGATTGCCTTTTATACATACATATTACTGTTAAGTATGTAGATTTTGTATGACTTTCATATGTATTCTGTATCGATCTTTTTTTCTCTTTTTAAATAATCATTTATTATTTTCAAAATATATGTAAAGATAGTTTTCAACATTCACCTTTGCAAAATCTTGCATACCAAATTTGTCTCCCTCACTTCCCCCATCCCATACTCTAGACAGCAAGTAGTCCAATATATGTTAAACATGTACAATTCTTCTATAAATAGTTCCACTTTTATCATGCTGCATAAGAAAAATAAGATCAAAAGGGAGAATAAATGATAAAATAAAACAAAAATCAAGCAAATAACAAAAAGGTGAAAATACTATGTTGTGATGCACATTTACCCAAACAGTCCTCCTAAATGCAGGTGGCTCTCTTCATCAAAAGTCTTTTGGAATTTGCCTGAATCATCTCATTGTTGAAAAGAACTATGTCAATCAGAATTTATCAATGCATAAACTTGCTATTGCTCTTTATAATCTTCTCTTGGTTCCACTCACTTCACTTAGCATCAGTTCATACAAGTGTGTCCAAGCTTTTTCCTGAAATCATCCTGCTGATTGTTTCTTATAGAACAATAATATTCCATGACATTCATATATCATAACTTATTCAGGCATTCCCCACTAGAAGGAAATCCACCCAGTTTCCAGATCTTGGCCAATACAAAAAGGGCTGCTACAAACATTTTTGCATATATAGGTCTTTTCTCTTTTTCATGATCTCTTTGGGATATAGGCTCAGTAGAGATATTGCTTCATCAAAGGGTATGCACAGTTTGATAGCCCTTTGGACATAGTCCCAATTGCTCTCTAAAATGGTTGGATCATTTCACAACTCCACCAATAATACATTTGTGTACCAGTTTTCCCACATCCCCTCCAATATTTTTCATTATCTTTTCCTGTCATCTTAGTCAATCTAAGAGGTTTGTAATGGTACCTCAGAGTTGTCTTAATTTACATTTCTCCTATTAATAGTGATTTAAAGGATTTTTTCATATGACTAATATGGTTTTAATACCTCATCTGAAAATTATCTGTTCATATCCTTTGACAATTTATCAATTGAATAATGGCTTGTACTCTTGTGAATTCTGTATATATTTTAGAAATGAGGCCTTCATCAGAACACTTGGAAATAAAATCTATCCCCAGTTTTCTGCATCCCTTGTAATTTTGCCCACATTGATTTTGTTTGTACAAAACCTTTTTCCTTTAATATCATCAAAATTATTCATTTTGTATTTCATAATGTACTCTAGTTCTTCTTTAGCCATAAATTCCATTATCCTGTGCAGATTGAGAAGTAAATTATCCTTTGTTCTTCAAAATTGCTTATGGTATCACTCTTTATGTCTAAATCATTAGCCCATTTTGACTTTATCTTAGTATAGGGTGTTAGGTGTTGGTCAATGCCTAGTTTCTGCCATCCTACTTTCCAATTTTCCCAGAAATTTATTGTCACATAGTGAGTTTTTCTTCCAGAAGCTGGGGTATTTAGGTTTATCAAATACTAGATTGCTATAGTTAGTCACTATTTTGTCTTGTGAACCTAACCTATTCCATTGATCAAACTACTCTATTTCTTAGACACTACAAATAGTTTTGATGACCACTTCTTTATAATACAGTTTTAGGATTGGTACAACTAGGCCACCTTTATTTACATTTTTACTTAATTTACTTGAAAATCTTGATCTTTTGTTCTCCCAGATGTATTTTGTTATTTTTTTCTACCTTTGTAAAGTAATTTCTTGGCAGTTTGTTTGATATGGAAATAAATAAATAGATTAATTTAGGTAAAATTGCCATTTTTATTATATTCGCTCATCCTATCCATGAGCACTTGATATTCTTCCAATTCTTTAAATCTGAATTTATTTTTGCGCAAAGTGTTTTGTAATTGTGTTCATATGGTTCATAATTTTTCTTGGCAGGTAGAAATATTTTACAAATTACAAATATTTTATATTATCTACAATTATTTTAAATAGAATTTCTCTTTATATTTCTTGCTGGGGACTTTGTTGGTAGCAAATAGAGATGCTGATGATTTGTGTAGATTTACTTTGTATCCTGCAACTTTGCTAAAGTTGTTAATTGCTTCTAGGACAGAACAAAGTTGAGATCCCCCATTAGTATAATTTTATTGTCTTATTTGTAGCTCTCAACTTTTTCTGTAGGAATTTGGATGCTATGCCACTCATTGCATATATGTTTAGTATTGTTATTACTTCATTATCAGTATTCTTTATTAAGATGTAATTTCCTTGTTTATCTCTTTTAATTAGATCTATTTCTGCTTTTGCTTGATCTGATATAAGGATTATTATCCCTGCTTTTTTTTTTCATCAACTGAAGCATAATAGATTCTGCTCTACCCATTTACCTTTACCCTGTATGTATCTCTAGTTTAAATGTGTTTCTTGTAAACAACATATTGTAGTATTCTGGCTTTTTAATTTAGTCTGCGATCTATTTCCATTTTATGAGAGAATACATCCCATTCACATTCACTGTTAAAATTCTGTAATTTTATTACAGAAAAATTCTTTTTCCCACCACGTTATTTCCCCTGTTATACTTTTCTCTTTCATTTTTCTTTCTGTGCTTTCCAATGTTTTGCTCCTGACTACCAAATACCCCCCATTTTATAGCCCCTTCCCACTTTCTTATCCTTTTTTCCCTTCTACTTAAGCTTTTTCTTCAATTAGCCTCCTTCTTTCCTTTCCTGTTTCCCTTCCTAATTCCCTGTATAGTGAGTCAAGTTTCTCTATCAAATTAAATATATCTGCTATTCTCTTTGAGCCAAATCTGATGAGATTAAGTTTCACACAGTACTCATCCCACTCTCTTCTTTCCCTCAGTTGTAATAGGCCTTGATGTAATTTACTCTATTTTATTCCCCCCCCTCCTCTTCTTCCAATATAATCCCTTTTCCACTCATAGTTTATTTGTTATATCATCACAATCAAGTCAGATTATACCTACACCTTCTAAGTATCACCCTAATAGATACAGTTCTCAATAGTTAAAAATTTCATCTTAGCATATAGGGATGTAGTATTTTTAATTTCAAAATATTTTTATTTTTTATGATTCTCTTGAGTACTATATTTGAAGATCAGATTTTCTGTTCAACTATGGTCTTTTCATCAAAAATAAATGAAATTCCCCTATTTCATTGAAAATGAAACTTTTTTTCCCCCTGAAAGATAATACTTAATTTTTCTGGATAGTTGATTCTTGGCTGCAGTTCAAGCTCCTTTGCCCTCTAGAATATGATCTTCTAGGTCCATTGATCACTTCAAGTGGAAATTGCTAGATCCTGGTTAATACAGATTGGGCCTGTTGATATATAAATTGTTTCTTTTTGGCTGCTTGCAATATTTTCTTCTTGATCTAATAATTCTGAAAGTAAGCTACAATATTCCTTGTAGTTTTTATTTTGGCATCACTTTTAGGAAGTGATTGGTGAATTCTTTCAATGACTATTTTATTCTCTGGTTCTAGGACATCAGAGCAGTTTTCCTTGATAATTTCTTGAAAGATGTTATCTAGACCTTTTTCCCCATTGGGGTTTTCATGTAGTCAAATAATTCTTAGATTGCATATCCTGTATCTATTTTACAGATCAGTTATTTTTCTGATGAGGTATTTTACATTCTCTTCTATTGCTTCATTTTTTTGTTTTGTTTTGCTTGACCAATTCCATTTTTACAACTCTAATTTTCAAAGAAATTATTTTCTTCAGTTAGCTTTTTTACCTCCTTTTATGTTTAGCCAAGTGAAATTTTAAATGAGTTATTTTTATTGGATTTTGTTTTCTGTTTCACCAATTCTATTATTTAGGGAGTTGCTCTCTTTTTCCATTTTGACAATTCTGTTTTTTAAGGAATTGTTTTCTTTTTCCATTTTACCTAATCTATTTTTAAGGATTTTCCTCAGATAATATGTTTCTTTTTCCAGACTATCCTGCAAAACTTTCATTTCCTTTCCCCATGTTTCTATTAAGTATCTTTTAATATCCTTTTTGAATTCTTCCAAGAGAACATTCTATGTTGGAGACCAACTCATTTCACCATTTGAAGCTTAATCTGGAGACATTTTGCCTTTAATCTCCTTAGGATTTGTTGTCTGTTCTTCTCTTTTTCCATAAAAGCTATCTATTGTCAGGGCTTTTTTTGACTTTTTGCTGATTTTTAAAAGTTGAGGCCTGCTCTTAGAGCAAGGGTATATTGTCCCAAGCTTCCTTTACAAATGACAGTAATATTATGCTGTCCTGAGGCTGATACTGCCAACTTCCTTCCCCACTGGTAGGACATAGCCAATTCCCACTTGTCATGCTGGAGTGCAAGAGCTCATTATTTGACTTCTGTAGTTGTGTTAGAGATATCACAGATAATCCACTGATCCACGCTTTTGAACTGGGACAGAGACAATTGCTGCATTTTGTCTAGAGTCTCTTAGTAGATTCCTCTGAGGTGTAGAGGTCTCTCTGCCCTGCGTCCCTGTGCTACATCTGAACTGGGCTACCTTTCCCCCTGACCAATTGACCAGACCTTTCCTGAAGTTATTTCAAAACATCTTCTCCTAGAAATTTGTTAGACTCCAAATATTTGTGGGTTCTGTCACTCCAAAACCCATTCAGAGGCTTGATCTTGCATTGATCTGAGGGAGACCAGGAAGAGCTCAGATGAAGACCTATCTATTCTCTGCCATCTTGGATCTGCCCCTTTACAATAGAATTTATATCTAATGGTTCTTCCAAATTTAAATAATAACATTATCCCTAGGGTATGTTAGGAAGCCATTAGCTATACATCTTTAGGCATAGAGAGAACTTCAGCAGATATGAATAATTCATCACCCCTCCTCACTTCTATACCATGTCTCCATGTTTGGATTGAGCTCTAACTTCTCATCAATTTGTTTTCTTCTTCTCTGAAGATTATCTAATATAAATCAGTTATAAAGTTTGGTTGTTTCCCCTTCATTGTTGTTGTTGTTGTTCAATCATTTTCAGTTGTGTCTGATTCTTTGTAACCTTATTTGGGATTTTCCCAGGAAAGACACTGGAGTAGCTTAACATTCTCTTCTTCAGCTCCTTTTTTCAAATAAGAAAATTCAGGCAAACAGGGTGAAATGACTTGCATAGGTTCGCAATCTAGTCAGTGTCTGAATAAGATTTTACTTCAGTAAGAAGACTCTTCCTAACACTAGAGTGGACAGTCTAACACATGGCACTATTAACCACCTCTTGCCAGGAGTATAGATTCTTTTTTTTTTTTTTTTTTTTTTTTTTTTTTGCTTAGGCAATTGGTCATAAGTGACTTGCCCAGATTCACACAGCTAGGCAGTACTAAGTGCCTGAGGCCAGATTTGAACTCATGTCTTCCTGACTTCAGAATTGGTGCTCTATCCACTGCACCATCTAGCTGCCCCATTATAGATTCTTAATATAAAATTCTACCCCTAACCTTGTATTTATGCATGTTCATTAAGGAAAGCAGATAATACAGATTAGAAAGTCAGACAGTTGTTTTATTATCAATGAAAATAGTTCTTAATGGCCCAAAGCTAGTGCAAGTTTGCCTAGTTGTTATTAATTTAAAATAATAATGCTACTTCCTCATGAACATTTGCTTAATGCTCAACAACACAGCTCATCATTTTATTCTGTCACTTAAAAAAATCAACCATGTATTTCTCCCTAACCAATGTAATCTAATGACACTAGCCACTTGGCTGCTCCTCACACATGATACTTCATCTCCTAACTCTAAGTATTTTCTTTTTCTTTTCTCTTTCTTTTTTTATTCATTTAGTATTTTATTTTTCCCCAATTAAATGTAAAAACAGTTTTTAATATTTGTTTTTAGAACTTTGAGTTCCTGATTTCCTCCCTTCTTCCTTTCACAACTCTCTAAATTGAGAAGGCAAGAAATTTTAAATAGGTTATAAATGTATAGTTATGCAAAACATTTCCATAAATCATGTAGTAAAAGAAAATATGGAACCCCCAAAAAACCCTCAAGAAAAATAAAGAAAGCAAAAAGAGTGTGCTACAATCTATATTCAGACATCATCAGTTCTTTCTCTGGATATGAATAGCATTTTTCATCATAAGTCATTCAGAGTTCTCTTGGATCATTGTATTAGAGAGAATCACTAAATCATTCACAACTGTTAACTTGTTCACAGTACATTCCACTTTGATTAAGCTCATGGAACTCTTTCCAGGTATTTTTGAAAGCAATCCATTCATCATTTCTTATAGTATAAAAAGTATTCCGCCATACTCATATACTACAATTTGTACATCATTCCCAATATGATGGGCATTCCCTCAATTTCTAATTCTTTGTCATGAGGAAAGAGCTGCTATAAATATATTTATATATTCAGGTCCTTTTACTTTTTTTAAAAAAAATCTCTTTTGGCATACAAGGTTAGGAGTATTATTATTAGGTCAAAGGGTATGTATGATTTTATAGTCCTTTGAGCATAGCTCCAAATTGTTCTTCAGAATGATTGAATCAGTTCACAACTCTATGAATAATATGTTGGCGCCTCATTTTCCCTACATACCTTGCAATATTTGTCATTATCCTATTAGCCAATACAATAAGTATGAGGTAATACAACCAAATTATTTTAATTTGCATTTCTCCAATGAATAGTGAATTAGAAATTTTATATATGACCCTTGATAATTTTAATTATTCTTTGTGAATACTATCCATAGCTTTTTATCATTTATCAATTAGGGAATGGCTCTTATTTTTATAAACTTAATTCAGATGTTCACATGTTTGAGAATGAGGCCTTTATCACACAACTTGCTTCAATTTTTACTCTTACAATTACTATTGCTAATGGGACCACCACCACTCCATTTATTCAATTTTCTCTCATCTTGTTATCTCATTCAATGTCTTTTGCTTTTGATTACCCCCTCCTTCGATGCACCTTTCATTTTATCACTTCTTTTCCCTTCTCTTATTCCCTTCCCCTCTTACTTTCCTGTAGGATAAGATAGATCCTGATGGGAATAAGGTTTATTCACTGCCCCACCCCTTTACTTCCCTCCTCTACCATTCCATTATAAAAGCTTTCTTTGCCTTTTATATAGGATAATTTACCTCATTCTACCTCCCCCTTTTCCTTTTTCTTAATATATTCCTTTCACATCCCTTAAATTTATTTTTGATCTCATCCCTTCACATCCAACTCATGCATGTATCTTCTGTCTATATAGACTTCTAACTGCCCTAATAATAAGAAAGTTCTTATGATTTCCAAATATCATCTTCCCATGTAGGAATGCGTAGGAATATAATCTTGTTAACTTTGATTTCCTTTTCCTGTTTATCTTTTTATGTTTCTTTTGATCTTCTATTTGAAAGTCAAATGTTCTATTCAGCTCTGGTATTTTCATCAGGAATACTTGCAAGTCCTTTTTCACTGAATGTCTACCTCTTCCTCTAAAGGATCATATTCAGTTTTGCTGGATAGGTGATTTTTGGTTGTTATCCTAGTTCTTTTGCCCTACAGAAAATCACATTCCAAGCATTTCAATCTTCTAATCTTTATTTGTAATTTATTTTTCCATATCTTTTGAGAACAGTTTTTTTTCTCAAATTGTTCCTCATTAGACTCAGAGATCCTTGAAAGCATTGATTGCTTTTTCCTTTCTGTGTATTCCTAGAGCCTAGCACAGTGCCTAAGCATAATAGCCACTTACATATTGCCTATTGCCTATTTTACAAAACACCTACTGTATACATGCACTATGCTATTTGGCTTATTTCTGTGGAGTATAAAAAGAAATTGTCTTCTTCTTTGTCAATTAATTTCTGTTATACATGTTTGAAGAAAAAAGCATGCATGTTGTAAAATGGTGTGAGTGGAGGAAAGGCATTTAAATATTTTCTTTACATTCACTTTGAGGTATAATGAGAGTCAAAAGGATACAAAATTTACAATAAAAGCTTGTGAGTTCAAATCCTGGATATATAAATTACTTGTGACTTTGAGCAATTAATTTTACCTTTCTAGGCCTTAGGTTTTTTTTTTCTTTTATAAAATGAGAATGGTGGATTAGATGAATTTTAGCATACCTTTTAGCTCTAATTTTATAATCATCATTCCCCTTAAAACTATCAATAATGTAGTTGAATTTTTTTTTTCAGAGAATAAGAGTAAAAATAATCAGGATCTATTATTCCATTTGTAAATGGCAATTAGTTGTCTCTAAATTACCTTCATCACATACACCTTTTGTTAAAAAGGCACTTATACCCAATATTTATAACTTTTTCTAATGAACTTGTAATTATGAAGCATATGCAGTTATATTATGAAGTTTATACTAAATAGAAACACAAAAAATGGAATAAGATAGAACAATTCTTGATTCCAGATTCAAAAAGGGAGCCAAGGAAATTTGATGAATATGGTAATTATATGATTATACCTGTGCTTTATGGAAAATCAATTTGATATCTATGGGGAGGATGGTTTGGAAAAGGAAAGATTTGAAACAGGGAGGCCTGTGCAGAAGGACAGAGAGAACTTAAGGGGGACTGAATTAGTATGGAGACTATGTGAATAGAGGAAGTTGGACAAATATAGCATTTATACTGTATTATAGAGGAAAAACAACAACATAATGACACAAATTTTAAATATGTAGGTGAGGGATAGAGAGGAATCAAAGCTGTGATGGTTATGAACCTATGTGACTGGAACAGTGGTGTTGTCTTCCACAGAAATTGGGAAAATCTTTAATCAGTACTGTAATTCATCAATAATTTCTTACAATTTGTGACTCATTCACAACTAAATGAAAGTTGAGAGACTGCTCTTAACCACACATCATTGAACTGAATCAGAAATCATTATCCTAAGGACACTTGTTGCAGACAATAGTCAATCTGAAAGATAAAAGATGGGTGTTGAGAAAAAACTTGGGAGATATTTTTTTCCCAATTACATCTGCTTAGCCATTACTATGAATGCTCAAAATGTTGTTAGGGGCATCTCAGGGCAGAAGTCAGGAAGGTCAGATCTTGTACAGTGGAAAAAATGGCAGTCTTGGGCAGTTATCTGGGCAGGATTCATTTTATTGGAGACAATCAATGATTGGGGTACAATAAGACTATTTTCACATTCTCATTGCTTGATCATATATCCTTTAATTTTAGTTCATGGTTCCCTAAGGAAGCCTTTGTCCTTAATTCCGGGATCCCCAGTATCAAGAGCTCTTGTTTAAGTATTTTTCCCAGAGCAATTCAGCAATTGTTGTGCAAATGTACTGTAAAGTATCCTGAGGCACTAAGGGAAAAAAAAAAGTTGCCAATAATCACATGGATTATATATGGCATAGGTGAAACTTGAATCTGTTTTTCCAACCCTAAAGATGATATTCTATACACTCTACCATGACTTTTGACTGAATCCTATAATAAAAAGATATCTATCTTTCTAATTATCTATATCTATCTCTCTTATTCATATCTGTCTATTGTAGTAAAGGTTGTAGTAGTAGTAATCATCATCATAATAACAACAAATATATGCATGTGTATTTATGCATAGAAACAAGATTCTTAAAGCCTATACAAGAATTGATGTATTCTCTCTCCTTCCTTTCTCCCATATACTTAGATATTATTAATTCTTAACCAGAATCCTTTTCTCTTGTGGGCAAAATTGAGAAGCAGAAACTTGGAAATAGGTTTCACATTAATTAGATACTTTTCCCTTTCCAATAAGAGATCCCAATTTAGATTCTGATATTTTTTCACTTAATTATGTTTTATTTTTTCCAATTACACATAAATAGTTTTGAATATTCATTTTCCCCATTATTTAGTACTTTATTTTCCCTTAGCTACATGTAAAATAAGTTTAAGATTTGTTTTTTTTTTAAATTTTGAATTCAAGTTTCTCTACCTTCCTCTCTTCCTACCCTGCATCATTGAGAAGGCACTTGTGAAGTCATGTAAAACATTTACATAAAAATTATGTTGTGAAAGAAAACTGAGGGTGCCCCAAAAAATCCTCAAGAAAAATAAAGTTAAAAATATATGCTTTAATCTGTATTTAGACATAATTCTTTCTCTGGTGATGGATAAAAGTTTTCATTATAAGCCTTTCAGAGTTGTCTTGCTAGATTCTGATACTGAAAGAAGAAATGTATGTGCATTTTAATAATAGCAATAATACTTTGTATCAAAATAGCTTTTTTTCAAAGTTTTACTTAGAGTGACGTGGCTCTGGATTTTTCCCAAGATAGTGAAATTAGAAGGTGAGGACAATATTTATTTCTTGCTCAACCAGAGACAACAGAGCTAAGTATCATATTAACAAGAATTAAGTATTATAATTATACATATAATCATTCTGGCTTTATTGAACTGAAGTGTCTAATAATGATATTGTTTCATATTGGTAGAAGGTTCTATCACATCTATATGATTTAACAATTAAAACTAGATATAAATGATTGATATCTTGTTCAGTTATTTCAATCATATATAATGCTTTGTGATCCCAGTTGGAGTTCTATTGGGAAAGATAACAGTGCTTTGCCACTTCCTTCTCTGGTTCAAATTGAGGAATTACAATTGAGAAAACTGAGGCAAACAGGGGTAAGTGACTTGAGACTGGATTTAAACTCAGGTCTTCCTGATTCTAGGAATCACACTCTATGCATTTCTCTAACCAGCAGCTTTACTCTATGGGAATACTTTTAGTAGGACAAGCTACTAATAGCATGATACACAGTATTTGTTAACATCTATTTATGTCAGTTTAATCTGGATTATTTATCTGTGTCTGTAGGTCCCTCCAATGTATGCAACACTCACTTTACCTCCAAAGCAAAACAACTTTATTCTAAGTTTTTGGGGGACTGGAATTCATATTTTCCTTACAATATGGGGGTTAAAATAGGATATCAAAAATAGGCTTGCTTTAACTTATCTTTGTGTATTCAACCCAGGGCACTGTGCTTTCATATGATACCATTATGATAAGCAAAACTAATCTCAATTTAATTTGATTTCTCTAAATAGAACTGGTTCCCAAAGTAATAAAAGCCTCATTTTAATAGGCTAACTAGTGTTATAAATATGCTATACTTTGTCCTCCTGATTACTTAGGCTGTCATGCTGTAAAATCTTAAACTTTTTTATACATGAGCATGTGTGTAAAAACTATCTTAAAGATTTTCAAAATAGAGACTTTATTAGTAGAAAATTTCACTTTCAGTTCCATCAATCCCAAATGTCTCATTTTTCAAATATAAGATCATCATCATTCTAAATATGTTGATTCTAACTTTGGCATTTACTTAAAAAGAGAGGCTGGTTAGATGATCTAACTGTCTACCATTATGATGTCATTTGAAAAGCATAGAGAAACCTATTTCCTTATCTTTAAATATTTCTTATGTGAGCCAATCACAGTTCTTAGAATTTCTACCAACTTCATTTAGATTAAAGTAATGATTTCTCTAGGAGTCTTCCATTAAGGTAGGTACCTGCAAAGTACTTCAAAAAAGTTGCATATTTATATATTAAATACATTTGAAATATTAACTAATCGTGTCAGCTAGCCTCAAAATATACAACACAGAAAGAGGGGCAAGAAGGACCGACTCTGAGAAAAATCATGTGTAACAGGGAAAACACTAGTCAGGATCATCTGGGATGACCAGGTGTATAAAGGAAGGGATGCCAGCTAGCATTTTAGGAAGAGCAGGGAAAAGTTGCTAAAAATAAATCTTGTTCATATATCTGGCAGTTTTGCATAAATCTGGCCTTGAGAAAAAAAATCAATAACTAATAATTGTCTTATCCTAGTAATCTTATAACACATTTATATTCTACGGTTCTTTTGAAGAGACCTACTATCAGGATATGCCAATAAAATATATAACTTTACAAAACCTCGAAATATCTTTGGGATATATTACTTGGGGAAAAACATACCTTTGTCCAATTGAAGTGACTTGCTCAAAGTAAATAGGGAATCAAGTATAAATTATTATTGCATTTCCCTTTTATTCTGTCCAGTTCTATGATCAATTTTATTGTGTATCTACAGGCTTTCATGTATTTTGTTATTATGATCATTTTATTCTTCTTAAAGTATTATATAGTGGCTTCTTAAACTATTTCGCATGGAGGTAACATTGAGCTAAAAAACTCAAGACAATATTCTGATTTCCTTCCCTTTCTATACACTCATGATTGTTATGGTAGTATCAATGTGAATTTTTCCAGTTTTTAACTTTCAAATGATAATTATGAAATTGTAACCTTTTTTTTTCCTTGAGCCTTACTGATCAATATATCTATTTCCAGTGCTTAGCTCTATAGATACTTTTTGGTTGATTGATCATCTTTTATTGATCTACTTTTATATTGCCAAAATACACACAAAGTAAATAAATTATGTATATATGGTATATGTAATGTATAACATATGCATATATTAGTTATAATATACACACATGCATTTGTTAAATTCATAGTACTTTGAGGTGGAGAACAGTAATAAGTGAATTAATTAAGAAAGGTTTCAAGCAGAAGCTTGATAATGAAGGGAGGTGGGGAATCTTTAGTTAAAACTTGGAGAAAAAACTAAACAAGACTTGGGCTTTGTAGCAAATTTGGATTTCAAAAGGCAGGGATGGAAGCAGACATAAATTTTAAAAAGGTTTGATATATAAAATGAATGAGTAAATGAATGAACAAATTAAAACAATTATTTAGCATAGTTTGCTGAATGAATGAAAAGCTGAAGGAACCAAGCAAACAACCCTACTGTCATAAATAGTGTTCAAGGTAAATTAGAACTAGTTCCTTGTTTGACAAAGACATTAGAAAAGAGAAGAAAAATATTGTGATATCTTAACTCCTAAACAGTGTATCAATCATTAATGTTATCTATTCTATTTTATTGCTTTTAAATTCTATGTATATGTCCTGTCACTCCAATTATATTGTAATAGACCTAGAAAATGTTATGCTTCTGAATCTTTTTCTTTTTTACATTAATTAGAATATTTTTTTTAAATTTTTTTTGCAAGGCAATTGGAGTTAAGTGAATTGCCCAAGGTCATACAGCTAGTAACTCTTAAGTGTTTAAAGGTGTAGTAGAACACAGGTCCTTCTGACTTCAGGGTCAGTGCTCTATCCTCTCTGCCATTTACCTGCCCCTGTCTTTGAATCTTCACATTTGATATGTATGTCCAACATATTGTAGGCCTTAATAGATAGTATCAATAATTATTGATGATTTCATTTAAAAATTAAATTGCTTTGTAGCAATTTTTAGCAATTCTTAAATTTATTGCTTTTAGCAATAATTTGAGAAACAAGATATATATCCCTTGTCTCTCTAAATATGCATTTATGTGTATATATATATATATGTATATATATATATATAAAACATACAAGTATACGTACAATATGTGTGAAACACATCTAGGTGTGCCTGCATGTATGCAAATATATGAAGACCTAGGTGGTGCAAAGGATAGACTTCCAGTACTGGAGTCAGAAAGACTCATCTTCCTAAATTCAAATCTGGTCTCACACACTGGCTAGCTGTTTCACTCTGTATATTTAGCTCTACTCATCTATAAAATGAGCTAGAGAAGGAAATAACTATAATTATATTCCTAAAGAAGTTAATTGACGTACATGTACATATTATATGTGTATATACATATGTATATACACATATAATATGTACATGTACGTCAATTAACTTCTTTAGGAATATAATTATACTTATTGATTATACAATCAAAATATAATAACATAAAAATTTTAATAGCTTTGAATTTATAAGTGAGATATGCAATTACAGAAACATAGAGGATGGATGGAGCTGAAAAAATTATCTGAAAAAGAAGGCAGGTATGGCAATAGTGGGTACGCGTCATGACATACAAGTCATAGTCAGTAGACTTTGGACCTCTGTGACAAGAAAGAAATATCCCAATCCTTAGGCAATTCTATGCTCAATTTCCTGGGCAAAGTCCCAGTTGATATAATATTGTTAACACTCTTAATTGAAATAAATTATAGCTGACCAAAAGTCTAATTTAGCTATAAAAAGACCTGAAATTGAACCAAGGTGTTGACTATTCAAATGAGAAAAGAATGAAAATTTTCAGAGTAATAGCAAATTAAAAGACTATCGGAATTCATTCAGAGATTAATAAATATTTAAGACTGAAATATCACATACTTGGAATGAATGAATAACAAATCCTAATCTAGTTGCGGGGGGAAAGGCATGTTATTGACTCTCTTCAAGAATGAAAGACAAAGAAAAGTAATAACAACGTTCAAACTGGATAATTGTAAAATTCAGAATTAATTTTTTTCAAAGACTTGAAATTATATTTAAGAGATCTTCATAAATATTAGGGAGAAAAAATAAGTTTTACTGTAAAGACAAAGAAAAGCATAAAATAAGGTATTTTCAGGGTCTTTTACAAAAACTTCTTAGAAGCTCTTGACAGAACAGTAAATCAAGATGTTTATAAATTGGCTTGGTGGATTCTAGATGCATACAGTGATGTATTATGGAAAGAGCACCTCTTAGCTGCTGTAAAACAGTTATGAAAATTTCCAATGAGCAGTCTCTTAAGGGATATTCTTTATGATGTTTCTGCTCTCCATAGAAGCACAATAATATCCTGAAAGATATTTTAAAAAAACTGTTACAATTTTTGGCACAATTGGATGACTTAGGACAAGAATTCTTAATCTTTTGTTTTATAGATCCCTTTAGAAGTGTAGTGAAACTTAGGGATGTCTCTTCAGAATGTTTTCACAAAAAATAAAATTAAATACATAGGATTACAAAAGAAAACATGTATACTGAAAAAAAAGAAAGACCTATACCTCTGGAATTTACCCATGTATTCATATGGAATGCCACCCAATAATTCCATGAATAGGAAGAAATCTTTAAAGATAGTTCATTTTAACTAAAGAAATACATATTTAAATTCTTTTTTTTTCAAAATGAAGATGAACATATTGAGTACACATAGCCTTAGCAATAATTTAAAATATTTATTTGAATAATATCAAGAAATTATTGTTCAAATGACATTTTGAATACATTGCCACTATGTAGTTTTTCCTTTTATACCTTGTAGATTTTTATAATAATCTTATTTTTCATAATTATCCAGTTGATGTATATTTGATTAATTTAACAATTCTGGCACCACCAGAGAATATCTATGCCAAAGTATGAACAAAAAAATCTAAGAATACAACTATTAAAGGTCAGCACAGGATTTCTCAACTAATTTAATTTCCCAGCTTACTAAATGACTAATTGCAGTGCAGATGGTTCAACAGGATTATTTTGAAGCTTGATACCTGGAATGAAAAACTATCTTTGTGCAATCAGTTTTTCAGTGGCATATTTGATTCATATTATGAAACATTGTAATAAAATGTTTTTTTTTTAGGTTTTTCAGGTAGTCTTATTTTGTACAAGTAGTATGCATATACTTTTCCCATGATCAGCAGAAATCCAAAATTTCCATATTGTATGCTATCTTCTCTGGCAAATTAGCATAAATTTAATTTGTGCTAATTATCTCACCAGTGGTGAGAGAGGTAAATTAACTTAAAGTGTTAATTTTGTATTTACAGTATTCTTATCATAATATTCACGGGTAAGGGGAATATATTAGTGATCCTTTTTCGTAGCAATATCAAAATTCTTTGAGTCTCTAATTTGGAATAAACTTTCTGTTTACAAATTGCTTTTGCAACTAAAATTGAAACATAGGTAGGCTAACAAAAAAAGTCACTTAATAACATCTTTTCATTGAATGTGATTAACTTTCTGTATATATTGTTATTTTTATGAGAATAAATACACCTTTGACTTCCTTCCGGGGGTGGAGCCATGGTGGCGGAGATCAGACAGGAGTCTCTGTAACCTCCTCTAATCTCCCCTCAAACCAACAACATATGAAGCCTCTAGACTGATTTTGAAGCAAAAAAAAAAAAATCCACAATATCTGGAGAACAACACGATTCTAGAACAAGATACTCTGGAAGAACCTCAAAACAGGTCTGTTTTAATTGGGCAGGGGGGTGGTCTACTGAACCCAGACTGCAGCACAGGGAGACTGGGGCAGGGAGCTGGAGCAGGGAGCTGGAACAGGAGTCGAAATAGGAGTGGGAGTGTTGTGCTTTTAACACACCTGGGAGTCTTCTGTGGGCCTCTTGGACCAATCTGTCCTGATTGTGGGCAGGTGGTTTGGAGGGTCTGCCTTTTGAGGGGGATAGATTGGGAACCACTGAACCCCTGATGAGCATCGGACCTAGCTGCCATTACACAGCACCTTAAAACAATCAATCAAACAACAGGACTGATCAGCACCAGAAATAATTCAATCAGCGGAGCTGCCCAGCACCTGACATAATTCAATCAGCAGAACTGCCCAGTTCCTGAAATAACTCAATCAGCAGAACTGCCCCAGGGCAAATTAAAGCAGCTGTCCCACCTCTGCCCTAAACAGACCTCACACCTTTAAAAAAAATGAATAAAAAACCAAAAAGAGCTCTCACCATAGACAACTTTTATGGAGAGAGGGAAGAACAGACCTCAAATCTTGAGGCTCCTAAAGGTAAAGCAACTCCAGAAAAAGCCCCAAAGAGAGACATAAATTGGTCTCCATGTCACAAGGCTTTCTTTGAAGATTGCATAAAAAAATCTGAAAAGAGAGTTAGAAGAAACATGGGGAAATGAAATGAGATCACTCCAAAATAAAATAGAAAAAATGGAAAAAATGCAATGAACAAAAAAATGTAATTGGTCAATTGCAAAAGGAACTAAAAACAGTAACTGAAGAAAATAAGACATTAAAAATTAGAATCGAACAATTGGAAATGAATGACTCATCAAGACTTCAAGACTCAGTCGAACAAAAACAAAAAAATGAAAAGATAGAGAAAAACATGAAATATCTCCTAGGAAAAACAACTGACCTGGAAAATAGATCTATGAGAGACAATCTAAGGATTATAGGGCTTCCTGAAAGCCGTGATGAGAATAAATACACCTTCATCATATTACCAATGATGTGATAACCAAAGGAATATTTGAATATGTAGATAATCAAAATAGAAAAATGGTAGTTAATATAAATTATTTGTAGAATATTAAAGCATGTGTTTTAAAACTAGAATCACAGGAGGTCCAGCTTTAACCTCGTCCAGGAGTTCTTAACTTCCTCTTTTGAATCATTTGCATTTTTTTGCAGTCTTTTGCAGCCTTCAAAGCTCCTCTCAAATGAGGAAAGCTAAATTTCAGGAAGAATAGTAAAAAAAGAAGTCGAGTAGAAATCAAATAACTAAGGTCAAATTTGAACCTTAGTTTTTAGACTCCTTATTTGTTATCCTTTCCAGTTTACTAACAATTTAACTTTTAAATTACCAACATTGTAAATATGGTAATGAATTTGCATATTGCGTTTTCTCCTTTTCAAAAATATACAGTCCATACTTCCTTTTCCCCTACCTAATTTTTATTGGATTAAATTTTTTTTAACAATAGCTTTTTATTTTCAAAATACATGCAGATAGTTCTCAGCATTCACCCCTACAAAACCTCATGTTTCAGACCTTTCTCCATCTCCTCTCCCCACACTCCCCATGCACAGCAAGCAATCCAATATATGTTAAACATGAGCAATTCTTCTTTACATATTTCTATTTTTATCATGCTGAACAAGAAAAATCATATCAAAGAGGAAAAACATGAGAACAAAAAGCAAGCAAGTAAACAACAACAAATAAGGAGCAAATATGATGGTGTGTTGCAGTTCAGTCCCCACAATCCTCTTTCTGGCTCTCTCCATCACAAGTCTATTGCAGTCCACACTTCTAATAATCACATAATACTGTGAAAGTTTTCCTATAGAACTTCTTTGTGTTTGCTTCTTTATCATATACCATACCACATCAAGTGTGTCCTTAATTGTTAGTATATTGGGCTAATGTTTCTGTGGATTATAAAATTCAATGCTATTCTATGTGAATAAAAATAGGGACTCTGCCCTTATTTCCTTGAATTCTGGTATATAGTTTATTCATAAAACTACACACATAAGATAATGACTTAGATTCTTTTTCACTACTTCCTATTTTTTTCCCGACCATAATGAAACTAGGTTGTTTGCTATATCACAATTTGTGCAACATGAGAAAAAAAATTGAACTAAGTACAATCACACCCAAGTAGAGCATCCCTGAAACTGCTGGTTGAACACTGTGTTGTGACATTAAGAGATATTAGGACACAATTTGACTTGTTGCCTTATTACACCTTTGACTTTATCTGTGCACATATTTATCCTTAGTTATATTCAAGAACTAGTGGCAAATCTAGGGGACTATACACTACAATATGTCTTTTCTGACCTCCTTTACTGGAAGATTGAGTAGGCATCTATTAAATTACATGAAAGGGGCTGGGAAAGAAGCTGTGACAAAAGCTGTTTCACATGCAGATTGGACAACAGTGAGTAGAATAGGAAACAATTCTATTTTCCATTCTCTTCCTATTCTTGCCTAACCTTATTACATAAACAAATTTTGTTAAGCTCCTGTTTTGCTTAAACTTCCTTTGCCTTGACTTTAAATAAGTAAAATCTTACTGCCTCCTACCTCCAGAATCTTCATCCCTATTTTTATTTCATTATGACTTAAACTATGTGACCCATAGAATATTTGTCCAAATGTGCATCACTATTTGTGAGAATTTCAAGGTTATCTCAAAAAATTCCATACTTTAAAAAAATTATTGGGTAGATAGGTATGTGCCTATGTGTGTAGTACATAGTTTTTTTTTTTTTGATAGAAAAGTAAAAAATGAAGAAACTAGTCTAAGAGAGGAACAAAAGAATTCTAATTCTATCATATGAATTTTTACACCACATCTTAATAACAGTTGTCAAGGTTTTCTTCTTAGCTAACCCAGAAGTTCAGAGGCACTAGAGCTAGAATCAACTGTGTAAATTATACTTTCATTCATGGTTTTGTTCTGGACTGTTTTATTTGGGGCCTTAATACTGATAGCATTTTGTGAGGGAGTGTGTGTGTGTATGTGTATGTGCTTATTTTTGTGAGCTGAAATTATTGCAGGTGCTCTTGTTCATAACTGATAGATTTAGTTTAGATAACTAATACCTAGATATGACTTTATCTTAGGAAAACAGAAAATTTATGTTGGTAAAATCAGATGAACTTTATCAAAAGAAGTCAAAATGGAACTCCATTGTTCTCAATTCCTTCACCTGGAAGATGAGGTGAGAGGATATCATTACTACAACTTCTAGGTGTAATGTGCCAAAAGCCTTATTTTTATGATTTTGTTTTCCAGGCCTTACTGCTGACTCTATGATAAAGTTACTAGTCTAAACATGATGAAAACAAAATCAACAGAATTCATTGTTCAAAAAATATGCTGCTGAATAAAAGTTACTATTCAACAGTTTTATTTTTCTGGTTGAATACTCAGTGGTTCTTTTACAACCAAATTGGCATGAAACCTTAGCAAATTCACATGAAGATTATGCATAACAATTTTTACAATTTTAATGTAATTTAATGATGACTTCCCTCTGTCACTCAGTATTATTCTGAGTTATTTTCCCTTCTATCTTCTAAGAAGACTTTTTTCCCCTAAAGAGAATGAATTTGCATTCTCAAACTTAATAGATTATTTGATAATGTGTTGGTTGTTTTTATTTTTTTATTATTTCAACAAACACCTCTCTTGTGTTGCACAAAAAATAAAGAGTATAATCTTTTAGTTGCACATAATTGAAATAATTTGAAAAAAAATAGATTTTTCCCTTCATGTTAAAATGTTGACTTTTTGTTTTCGTTAGTTGTCAGAAGCAGCTAGAAAAAACCTGCCATCTTCTTTAGAGATTTGAAGAAGTATGAAAGATCTTATTTATAGAAATTATAAGGAAAAGACCTTAAAAAGTTGTTAGTCAATATCGATTTGGTAAATTGCTCTGGCCAAGCTTTAAAAGTAGAAATCCTTGTCCTAACTGCCTTATCGTTTAGTCCCTAACTTCATCTTGTCAACACCAAGCAGTTAGGTAGAATATTTTTTTACTGTGATACTATTTGTTCCTCTGCACACTTATTTTATAAATAAACTGCATTTTTAAAATGCAGGACATAGGAGTTTCCACTTTGTTTTTTTTTTTCATTTTTAAAGCTTTTTATATTCAAAAATATGCATAGATTGTTTTCAACATTCACCTTTGCAAAACCTTGTATTACATTTTTTCTTTCTCCCTCTCTTCCTCACAAGCCTTCACCTACATGGCAAGTAATCAATATATGCTAAACATATGCAATTCTTTTATACATATTTCCACAATTATCTTGCTGTACAAGAAAAATCAGATCAAAATGTGAAAAATGAGAAAGAAGACAAAATGCAACAAACAGCAAAAAGTGAAAAGAGTGTGTTGTGATACTCAGTCCCCACAATCCTTTCTCTGGGTGCAGATGGCTCTCTGCATCACAAGACCATTGGCACTTACTTGAATCACCTTACTGTTGAAAAGAGCCATATCCATCAGAACGGATTGTTGTGTCATCTTGTTCCTGTGTACAATGTTCCTTCATTTCTACTCACTTAACAGCATCAGTTCATGAAATTCTCTCTAGGTCTTTCTGAAATAACATTCATATACCATAATTTATTCTGCCTTTCTCCAACTGATGGGCTTCCACTCAGTTTCCAGTTCATTGCCCCTACAAAAAGGGATGCTACAAACATAAAATGTCAGAGGCTAAAATATGTAAACTGATAAAGTCAATATATGGGTTTGGTTTTAATTCTCATAAAGTTATTTTCATAGATCCTTTTTATAGATAATCTCAAATCTCTTTAGAGCCACCTTCAAATTCTATGAGCTCCAATTCTACTTTTTCATTTGTACTGCAGTTATGTTCATTGGCATAGTACTTTAGGACTTCAAAACAGAATGAAAATGGACGTCTTCTTTGTACCAATCATTTGTTTGCTAATTACTTAAATTCTGCCAAGTTCAAAACTTCTCACTCAGCAGGTATTTAAAAACTGTTTTATTGAAAATGTAGGGATTCCATTAATTTGGGAAATGGGTTATGAAAGATAATGTAGTATAATGGGGAAAGCTCTAGATTGATACCAAGAGGCAGAAATAAGATTGCAGTATTATAGTTTTTCTATAGAATGTTGACATTTGGAGGATACTGACAGACTCAGAGGACAGAAATAGGAATTTTCACATAACTGTAATAATGAATCTGAATGGAAAGTGATTGGTTTCTTAAGAAGCTATGCTCTTTCCCATACCATGAGGCTACATGAGTTGGTCCCTGGAGCAATTCTGCTCTACTTATTATTCAAGCAGTGGCCTCCTAGTAATGTCCTCATGTGGTATTCTGTCCACATGAACCAGTGCCCTGTGGTTTCTGGATCTATTGTACTCATAGTGTAATATCCCAATGTCTTTCCTACAAAAGGACATGTATTCTTCATTTCATGTATTCTTAAATTTGGTCCTTTCCTCCTGTGATATAGACTTCCCAAGTCATATAATTTAATATTTGCCCAAGTTTCTAAAATATTATTAAAAACACTTTATTTATTTCTCATGTTTCTAGTTGAGGAAATTAAGATAAATCATAGCTCTATAATTTATTAATTGTTTGATCTTGTCAAGATCCTCATTTCCTACTTTGTAAAAAGCAGATAATCAGCACTAAATCATTGAGGTGTGATTATCTCCTTAGAGCATATATAAAAAAGTACTTTTTCAAAGCACATTATACAATGTTATGTAATTTCTTTAATCCCCTATTCAATACCATATTTCAGACATACAGGGTAATGCCAATATCAGGATTGCTACTTTACCTAATTGGTTGTATACACATGTTTATATGACTTCATTTCCTTAGTTCCTTCATCTGTAAAGTCAAATGATTAGATTAGATTGCCTCTAAGGTTCTTTTCTGCTCTCAGATTCTGTGATTTTAGATTCTGGTTTTTGCTACAGAAAACTATGGGTAAATCATTTTCACGCCTTATAATTTGGCATAAGGTAAGGCAAATCTTTTCACCTAAAGAGATTATTATAATATTTGGGGTCCACAAATCAATCAATTAATTAATTATAGCCTATTGAGTATCTTCAGTATATTTAACACAATTTTGGTTGCTTTGGGAACAGTGTTTCTAAACATTAGATATGAACCTAGCAAGTCAGATTTAGTTATATTGTGGATAGTATGAGGCTCAATTAACACATTTAGGATTTTGAACCTTATTCTGTATGCAATGTGATTCTGTGAATAGCATGTGATCAATCCTATGTTTTAAGAAAATTAAACTATTAGTAAAGTTTTTAGCAATAAAGAGGCCGACAAAATTATTTCAGTCCAGAAAGAATTAAGGCCTAAATTAGACTAGAAACATGGAAAATGAAGAGAAGGGGATAGATATGAGAAATCCTGGGATAATAAGTTCAATTAAAAATTTTATTTAACAAATTATAATGCAATGCATTGTGATAAATTTTAGACAATGTTTCTATGTAACACATAATGTCATGGTTATATTAATATTAATAAACCATAATTTAATCAATTAAAATCAAGAATAAAAACATTACTTTTTATTAGTAAGTTAAATTTGGTAAGTTAAATTTTATGCTTGGTTTGCTTTGTCATGTTAGAAAACAAGAATATGTTTCAAAAGTGAAAATTCTATTAAATTTTTACATCATCTGAATCATCATATTTTAGTGTTTTAAGACATTTCCTCCCTTTATGATATTCTGCCCTATTAGTTTATAAATACATGATATAATTTTCTAAAATGTATAATTTTCCTAAATGGAAAATTGAACTGACTTTTTAAAGTTCAAGAACCTAAATCTGAAACACACTTGGTGTGCTTATGCTGATAGTGATAATTAAAATGTGAACTAATGCTCAATCAGTATAGTATATTTATCTTAGACATGTCTCATATATTAGAACAGAATTATACTATTTTAGTGAGTTGTATTTAGGAAAGAAAAAAGATATTTCCAATTTAAAATTTACCACTGATTTTACTGCATACATTTGTACTCAGGCAAATATATTTTGTAACCTATGATAATAAATCTAAACCTCACTAGAAAGTTCAAAGCAAAAATTTATTTCCTTGATCACAGGATCATAAGATGAATTAGAAGGGACTTTAATGGCTACCTACTTTATTCCTACCTCATTTTACAGATGAGGAAATTGAGACTTATAGAAGTCAAATGCCTTCCTCATTATTACAGGAGGTCCAGGGTTCAACTCAAGTCCTTTTTACTCCAAATCCATGACATTTTCCATTACGTTACACTGAATCTTTAAAAATTCAAATCTACCTAAACATTTTTAAACATTCACTAACTAATTAGCCCCTCATAATCAAAATTACTTTGTTTCTAATGTATATATATGTATGTATAGTTTTGGGGTTTTTTTGACAAATAAACTTACAACATGGAAAAATTTCCAAAGCTCATCTATCTGAAGACTAAAATGATAATTTCAGATTTGATGTAATAATATTCTGTTTTCAGTTATCTATGAAAACCAAAGTACATGTTGATAAACAACATAAAAATATAAAAAGTTCTTGCTTTAGGTGAATTCACTGCCTCTTGAAATAGCTAATTCTACTTTCTGGGAATTCTAAATATTTTGTTATAATTTGTGTTATAAGATTTTAAGATCAGGAGTCAAAGAAATCAGCGTATCCATGTGTTTAAACTTATTGTCACTTCCCATTCCATGAAAAATTAAAGACGGATATCAATAGAAAAAATAGAAAAAAATAAGAAATATTGAAAATAATATATGAGATAGAGATATTATAAATGCAACCATTGCTTTTGGAATAGTATTGTCTTCTTGTCCTACAATTCTCTACATTGCACATCCTCTACCAATTCTAATCCCAGAATTTATCCTCTTTTGTAGTTCAACCATCTATATAGTCCCTTATCTCCTTAACCAAGGGTTTTAAGGATATGTACTGCAAAGATGTGTCACACCGCATGCCCTAATCTAGGAGGAGAAAGTCCAGTCCCACTTTAAGCTCCATGTGAATGTACCAGATAACTAGTGGGAGAAACTTCTTACTATTAATTTAGCTCCCTCGAAGAGGAGATGACTCATTCTCAATTTCCCCTTCCAAATAGTGGCACCAGGGGATGCCACTTCAACTTCCACCAAATGGTTGATTAAAGGCCTCCTACTCCATATTCCTACCCGATATACAGGTATGGAAGATTGCTTTTGGCTCCCTTGCCTCACACTAGGTCAACTTCCTGCCTTCAATTCCAAGACAGAACAAAGCCAAGTTATTCTGAGGGCATTTCATCAAAAGTAGTAGTAATAATCCACCTCCACCTCTCTAATCTACAAATAAAAAGTACAAGGATGCTGCATTCCTTTGCATTGACCTTTACGTGTTTCTGAGCCATCTCTCTCACCTTTGACTCCTGCCTAAGATATTCTTTTCTCCTCTAGGGGAATACTCAGCCCTCCCCCAGAGATAAATATATTCTCTACTCACTTAACCCTCACCTTATAAGTCATAGCTTTGTTCCATGATCCCTATCTTTCAGAACTAGTTTCAGTATATATTTGCATCTTCACAATCAATGGTAGATCTGCCACCTCTACCATTCACATCTCTGAACAAAGAAGCAGAAGCAGAAGGAGAAACAGAGGAAGAAGAAAGAAGAAGAAGAAGAAGAAGAAGAAGAAGAAGAAGAAGAAGAAGAAGAA